>OY998240.1:11423151-11732156 GCA_963922005.1 Cornus suecica
ATTTATAAAATTTGAAAAATATATTATTTTTGAATTTCTTATATTATTTTCAATTTTTTTATATTTTTCATACTTAATATATTTTTTGAATTTTATATATTATTTTTTTATTTTTTGTATTATTTTCCAAACATAAGACCAAACAACTTGAATAAGACCATAAGACCAGACATCTTTACCAAACAGACTTTCAGAACACCACCCAAATAAGACCAAACCAGACCGGACCAAATAAGACCAGACCAGACCAGATAAGACCAGACCGGACCGCCTACCAAACGGGCCCTAAGAGATTTTTAAAGTACTTCAGGTCCCTGCTACCCATTGAATCATTCAAGTCTATATTAAATGTCATACTGAAACTGAAAACAGCACACAAAAATCAACAAGTCTTATCTTACTATCATCAGAGACAATATATTTGTGGCATAGCCTTCTAACATGAAACCAACTCATCCCAAAAAAAAAAAAAAAAGTAATTCCAAATCATTTCAGTATGAATCCATTCTGTAAATTCAACAAGAGAGAATATCATTGTTTTAGGTGGTCTAACTATATCACAGAGCAGTAAACTCTGTAGGGGACAGGTATTGTTAACCTTCCCTGAGCTAATCAACAACATGTTTGAAGGCTGCTAATGATAATTCATTACCTACTTGGCTATATATATTTAATGCAAAGGATTGATATTATGTACCTCCAATTGGTGCTGTCCGCATGATTACTTCAATGGACAATGAATACAAATCTAGCAACTATTTCAACCAAATCAAGTGACCTGCACATTATTGTGTGACCATTTCATTATTAACACAAGTGACTTCAAAATAACTGGTGATGGAAGAGTACAAGACCTAAAGAGATTGTAAACCACATATAGTGGCTTGACTTGGCATACCATCTTTGTCACTTGATGGCGGCAAAACAAGAAATGGAAACCCAGACCCACAAGAAATTTAGCGACATTGTTCTGGGAACAATGTTCAGTACTTCTCATTACAATCACTCTCGGGACAGAGTGAAAAGGTCTCTCTCTCATTATAGTACAGTCCCTACAGGGTAGCAGTAGTGACACTCGACATATCGTCTGCTTCGTAACACTTTGGACACCGTTACATAGTTACATAGCACCGATACTCATCTCCTTCGCTCCGTAACACTTTTGAAAGGTACTAATATACTCGTTGAATGCTTCCTTTTAACACCGATATAGCCCGTTACAACGTTGCCGCAATCGATACCGCGACCAAAAGTTCTATCTTATGCGTACTACAAATTCTGGAGAAAACATATGATATTACTTTCAAGCTTTCCCTCATGATAAGTCCCCAGTTCGAAAACTTAAGTCATGCAAACAACAGATAAGGTTTCAAATTTCTAGTTCATGTTTGTTGAAGATCCTGTGTTTTACATATCTAAGCTAATGGCCACAACCATTCTTCTCTACATGTGACCTAATCATATAGTACAATAAGAAACTTATTCCTGGGCGGAGGGAGAAGGAATAGTAAGGCAGCAGCATTTCAAAGAGACTCAACAAAGAGCTCGTAGGCCTTATTCTGCAGATCAAAGAGCGTATCGGATAGGAGGTTAGAACCATTGAGCGCGTCTAGCCATGGACGCTTTCAGAGGCGTGTTAGAACCAGTCATAGGCTATTTCTGTTGTTAGACTTTCGTCGGAAAGATTTTAAGTGAGTCCGCTTGGACAATGCTATGTTTTGGACATATAGCCAATCAGTCTAAGAAATTTCAACCATCGTACCAGAAAGAAAGCCAAGGCAACCTTTCTGAAATAGGTTCGGTACCCTCACTAGAAAAGGAAAAGGGGGAAGCAGTCTTAGGGTCTCCATCATCACAATTCTAAGAATAAGCATGGAATAATCTCAACCCCCCAACCCTCTCTTATCCTGGCATCCAAACAAAGCTTTTTTTAAAAAAAAAGAAAAAAAAAAAAGAACTGTAGATAAACCTCATGAATCAAAAGGCAACTTATCTGTTATAGCTATAACAACCAGATCTCTGTAGTATCAGGAACATGCCTTTACAATAATCAAGCTTCAACTTTTTTAACAGGTTGCTTTTAGGAATCATATCGTGATACTGAAAAGACATTAATGTGGCACATCTTCCTCAAACGGTATAACCTATTCTATTCCCTTTAGTTACATAAATAACTTCTAGCTTCAGTACTACTAACTTAATAGGCAGGCACACTTCTTTCTAAATTGATAGTAATATACCAGACTCTTCAACACGGGAAATTAGTTTTTTGGCACTACCGCAATGGACCCTACGTAAAACAAGTACGTGAGAGGGAGACATCTGACATGTATTAATCGGATGCACTTAGCAAACAATCGAAATGTACAGACCAGAATAGTGAAATCTAAGCATCAAAGAAAATATGGATCGCATGACGGTGCAGACTAATTATATCTCAAGAAAGAGTTAAGAGTTCAGTAGACGCTCAATATATTATGTCATTTAAAAAGCTGGATTGAGGTCTTTCTGCTACATTTCACCCACATTTATATGCTTTCCTATAGGAAGTGAGTTCAGAAGCCCTACAAAAGTATTATCGAATTTATAAGTAATCTATGATACTTCGTTATGCTTTTAACTATAGTTTTGGTACCGCAATCACAAAACCCTAATCAACACTGCCACCCCCTACCAATATCATCCCCACATCACTGCTAATGCACAGCTTCCATTGCAAATCACACAACCAGCACTTTGATCCACAGACATTGATGCTGCCGCTACCTTGTAAACCATGTAAGTTAACCTTTTCAGTTTCCATACTATGATCTAGGACTGGCAATTCGTCTCGGTGGGTCGTGTTCGTGTCGGGTTGAGATCGTGTCGTGTCGAGATCGTATCGTATCCAAAAAGACCTGGTTAATATACATGTCAAATATGCTCAATCCTAACCCAACCTACGGGTTATCCGTGTCGACCCATGTAATCTATTTAGCCTATTTATTATAATATATT
The DNA here is from genome assembly GCA_963922005.1 of Cornus suecica. NCBI lineage: Eukaryota > Viridiplantae > Streptophyta > Magnoliopsida > Cornales > Cornaceae > Cornus > Cornus suecica. The sequence goes on from OY998240.1 coordinate 11,426,149, forward strand.
AAATTAAATTTGACACAATCCAACACGAAATGAACTATTTAACCTATTATCAGCAAAATTAAATTGAATTTGACACGATCCAGTAATAGTTTATTGATATATTTCAACCCATGACCAATTAGAGAAGAGAAAAAAATAAAAATAAATATAATCGTGTCAAACGTGTCGTGTTCGGGTTACTCGTATTGTGTTCGGGTCGACCCTTATACAACTTCAACCCTAACCCTAACCCTTTTAATTCATGTCGTATTTGTGTCGTGTCTCATTTTGCCAGCTCTACTATGATCCCCTCTTCACAGTCACTATCACAACTACACTGTGCACATGTTGGATGGGCAATATGTGCCCATGGTTCCGTACACCCCTTTATATGCAATAATCCCACAATAATAACTTAATGAAATTTTTGGCAAAATAAAACTTGAAATTCACCACGATAATCAACCAAACCAAGAAATTTTCTTTTTCTTATCAGTATATATTTCTATGCTTACTCTTGATAGCAACCTTTTTTCTTTTTTTGGGCTAATGGTCGACAACCGTGGAAATATTAGACCTAACATGTTTCACACATAAAGAACAGCCTACCATTAATTTTTTCCTTTTGAAGGACAATATACCAATGAATTGTTTGCTTTGATGAAAGATGATACATCAGGAATCTGTTTTTCGATCTACAGAAACTTCAATGTCTTTCTCAGGGGATGCTTTTACTGTCAAAGGCAAATCTAGCAGCATGTCTGGGGGTGCAAAGTACATGTGTAGTGACATCATGCAGATGATGATACCTAAAAAGAGCTGCACATACACAAAGAAAAGAAAGAGATGTAGAAGATAAATAGTTGGCAACAACCATAAAGACCAGGAAGCCGAAACGGGTCACAGAGATTTAGATACATAAATCCAGTCAGAAAGAACTATTCAGAGAGAGTGACTAAGAACGCAATTCATATAATATTGACCTATCATAGCAATAGACATAATTTGGAATAATAAATTCTTCCATAATGTCTTAACGACACATGATCATCCTACATATGCAGCTATAATGACAACTGTAATTTAAAATAATATCTCAAACCCTGCAAATAATGAAAAGAAGAAGATTTTTTTTTTAAAATACGATGGTCGAACGTTTCATCCAATTTTAAGGGTGCCCACATACTCACCTGAGAAAGTATAGTTTGATCATAAGGGGGAGGAGAAACAAAAAGACAAAGAACAAACTTTTGGAAGCTTACTTGCACTGTTGGCCTGAAATTAAAGAGGAACACTGATAGAATCATTGTCATTAGCATTGCCATTGATGTTGAATATACCTACAGAAGCAGCCAAGGGAACTAAATTATACACATCAAGTACATACGAAAATGTAAAAGGACCACCATAATAAATGAGCATTATCAGATTAAAATGACAGGACATCAGGATTATTGTCGGATGACTCTGTCAAGTATAGCTCTTTCAAGCCTGATGACAATTGAACTTCAAATATTGGTTACCTATAATACAAGGAAATAACTAGAACCTTCAACCATGATCGGAGGAGAACTGTAACCAATTGGCCTGAGAGCAGTCTTACACATGACTGCAGGAGTAACAGTAGTATCATGAAATCCAACCGATTGCATTATTCCATAGAATGATTAGAAAACTAGGGCAGTATGGACAAACACTGAATTCGGTGCTTTAGAGACGCATTGCTTTCCTGAAAATATGTCAGGGGTGATGTGATGCTGTAAACCATTTAATTTGACTCCAAGTCTCAACTGGGTAGCTGACCAGCTATCAAGAAATATAATACACCGAACCTTTCCCTTGAAATACTTGATTTTTTCCTCTTTCGTTAATTATGGACTATGGACAAGTATTCATGATACGTTGTATCAAAAGATTGTCCATAAAGATCTGATCACCGAACGTCCGCTTGAAATACTTGTTTTCCCCCCATTTCGTTCATTGTGGACTATGGACAAGTATTTCATGGTACATTGTACCAAAAGATAGTTCATAAAGATCCGATTATCTGATTAAATTGTTTTTCTATATCTTTGTCACTCTGATTAACCTAAACAACTTCAAATATCTACTATATCTGTGAAGCTAATACCGTAAGTGATCACGTTATGATCAAGGCATAAGCAGCTAAATTTATCTAAGAAAGATCTCTCTCCAGATCTGATTAAAAAAAATACTAGAATTATTAGGTTCCCTTCCTTTCTAATCACCATCATTATTATCATCCAGTAATTTACTATTCAATCTATCTTATCAACTAAATTCATTAAAACTCAATTAATCTAAACTACACTAGGTGTAGCCTTAACCTATTGGTGTTGCCCACATGAACCTGTTTTGCCATTTCAGCTGGATTGAAGACCAAAGAGAGGAATAATATATTAAGTTCATAGCTAGCACCAGAGTTGGTCAAATTTTTCATCAACAAAATTGTAATCCTTTTTTCTCAAAACTATTTTAAATGAATAACATGATCATGATGTTCTCGTGGCAAGCAATTTGACCTTTGTTCAACCTGCTCCCACTTATTGTATGATTCAACGTAGCACTGTTAGTAAACTAACTATTAGGCCAACAGTCATTTAGTACAAAATTGTCCCTATATATGCAATCATATACTCAAGAAAGAAAAAACAAAATATATAATAATAATTTTCTACAAATCCTAAATATAGGAGAAACAATACCACATGACAACTTTATATTGGTCCAGTTTAAAGTACCTCATTTTCTTCTTCTTTTTTTTTATTTTTTTTTATTTTTTTTTTTTGATGTGTGTCTAACTAGTACCCAATATGCTCATTACAATTTCGAGTATCCACATTTTGGCCCATCACTGTTTACCAGAAACGAAAACATAATAATTTACCCTAATGCCAAGGTATTTCGAAATTTGCAACTTTTGAGATTTGTCTATCTTTAAACCTTCCATTATAATAAAATCCTTTCTTTCTTAGATTTAGTGGCAGAAAGGAGGTAGTTAAGCACATTGAAATTAGATTCAAATCCCAAGCACAATGAAATGTGATGCACGGATGATGCTGTATCAAATAAAATATGTAATAAAGCGTGGCTGAAACAATGGACGAGGAAAAAAGAATCAAATGAGGTTTCATCAGTTATTTTGTGTCACCATCTGAGTCCATTACTGCCCCAAGTAATTGGACAAAGACTTGGTGGCGGTGGTGGTTGTATCTGAGTCCATTACGACTCTCATGGTTGTACGGCAAACAAACATTATCAAGACGACAAGGTAGAATAAAACCAAATTAACTACTGACAGTACAAGGAGATACCTTTACAATATTGTCTGCATACTTCATTAACCATGAAACCAGTAGTCCAGTAGACCCCAGATTGAGCACCACCAGCCAGGTTGTGACAGTGTATCCGCTAAAAATTCTTTGCCACCATGGTCCATTCTCAAATCCACCTTTAAAATCATCCACAAGAAGCCGTGCCATGTTAAAAATTGCGCCAAACCTAGAGATAGGAATGCACTATTCTGAATCAGCTAACCAATGCCCTTTACAAGCTTTCAGCAATGATATGCAATATGGCCGTCTTAAATCCAATTCAAAGACCAAAGTATCACAACAATGAAAAGCATACTGATTCTGTAGCAAGCGCTGGTGTTATGGACACCAACTAACTTTTACTTCTACAAGACTATAATTGTCCCTTAAACCATATTTTTCATGTTAAATATGAAGCCATCATAGAACTTCAGGACAAGAAATTGCTGTGAAACCTTACTTTTACCTTAGGTTGAGCTTGTAGATGGCAGAACCCTAGCTGACACTTGCAAAATATTCCTTGATGATCAGGGATAAGTCAGCAGATGCTATTATTTTTCTGTAATCATATATATCGTCTAATATCATTCCAGAATCAAGAGTGATATTGATTTCTATAAATATATATATATATATTCCGATAACTGAGTTGTCCGGGGAATTTCCCCCCGACTAGTCCATGGACCATAACAAACTAAAAAAGGTTTTCTAAAGCATATTGTGTAAACTAATAACGGGCCCTAAAGTTGGCAAGCCACAGAAGAAGAATAATTTTCCCTCTCACAAAATTTTAATGATTTGAGATGCCCATAATATAGATATAATATTGGTCTATATCATATTTCTATGTTTCTCTTTGATTTGGTATTTCAACAGCCAACCCTCAATATAACTTCAAGGAAAACAAGTACACTGATTCCAAGACTTCATGACACACAAGAGTACAACAGAATGAGAATCATAACATCATGCAAGAAAGTACAAGAGTGCATGCCATTGATTACTTTGAGAATAAGTTGTGGAGATCTGTGTTTGACCAAATAAAGGAAACCTACGTGTATAATTGAACATTCTGCCAGTATAAGCTGTCATTATTTTTTTTCATCAAAAATTCTGTATAGACACCCGCCAGGGCTGAAAGACAAGCAGACAATATTCCCAACATGTATCCCTGAATTGTCGATGAGAAAAGGGAGTCACATGAAGCCTCTCCACAGCCTTTGACCTATATTTTAGAAGACAAAGGCATGAGAATTACAAAGGAAATTTTCGCACATGGGAGAAATTTTCACTAAATCAAAAATTTCAAGAAGCTTGCAGTCATGAGAAGTAAATGCAAGATAATAGTAGTGACATGATAGAGTATTTTAATGGCATTCAAGATGGTCGCCTCAAACTAAAATATAAGTGCAGATTGGAATCCATTTTTTGTGACAATATGTTGATGTAACACTTCTGGGAAGCTAGATCTCATTCTAATCATTCATACTTGAAATCCTTGTGTCATATTTAAGTTTGCATTATTCTTCTACAGGTAGCACGTAGTTGACCTCTCAAAACAAACATCATCATTTCGTGACAACCACTCAAATGCATTTCCTAGTATACCATACTTCTGGCCCACCAAATCACGGTGACATATTTGTGCTGTTGTTTAGACATTCCAATTTTTACTATTCAAGCTATTCTTGACACATTAAGAACCATATTTTTCTAGTAGCCTGTAGCTGAAGCCTCAAAGAGGAGATATTTGATGCATGACAAGTTTAAAATACAGAAAGCAATATGAATGGAAGTTGTAGATCCCAGTAGCACCTGACTCGTAGTTGTTCCAACAGCCAATAGAATAATTGCCATCCACTGCAAATTAGAGAGTTTCCTCTTCAAGAACAGCCTAATAAAGCATGAAATAATAAAAATGCTAATTTATAAAAATCAATATTCAAAGGCCTAAAGTTGATGACTGAACTGAAAGAAAGTTAAAATCTTCAATACACCAAAAGGAAAAAAGCAGTAATATTTGGTTTGATGTGATTCACAGGGGGAAAAAAAGGATCGAATGCAGCACCTGAATAGAATTCCAGTCGTCACAATCTTCAAATTGCCCATTATCTGATACGTAGACGTATCCACATAGGTCAAGGTAGCAAATTGAACATTATTGTGGATAAGGTATATCATAGATGGAATAGGGTATAAACGAACACTCTTCCATTCCGTGGTCATCCTTGGAGGAGGTGATCTCTTCATTTCTCTCCAAAGAAGAAAACTAGATACAAGAAGCTGCAAATTAGCAGCAATGAAATTTATAAGGAGAGGAAGAAATAAAAAAATCGGTAACTGAACGATCATCATATAATTCAAACATGAATATCCACCTTTACTAAGGCAAAAAGAATCTTCCTCCATGCCTAATACTTTTTTTCTTTTTTGGTACAAAGCTAAATACTTCAATCAACTTAAAAAAATTGACCACACCAACCATTTGCTGCAATGTGCCCCAGCTTCAACACACTGTTAAGTAGCTTGAAAACATGAAGATATGATCCTAACAGGTAATAATCATAGTTCTAACAAACTGTGAGGTACCTTGAACACTTCAGCAAGAAAAGGAACGGTCGCATAGTCATATTTATATCCCCCATTACTCTGTGACAGCGTTGTCAAGATTCCCTACAAAACAATGAATCGTAGTAACCCGTATATCAAACAACTAGACATAGAGTAAAATAAAGCCATGGGGTGCCATACAATGAGACCAAAATTAAACTATATTCATCCTTTCCATATTTAGTCTATAATTACTCAAGACCATTACAATTTTGCAATTTCTTAATCAATATAATGGGTACAATATAAAAAAAAATAATTCCGTTTTATTTCACAATCACAATGGGGTTTTTTTGGGAGATCTAGGGCAAGGGTGAATTCTAGATTGCCAAATGCCATGTAATGAATTTTTCAAGAGGTTTGCATTATTTGATTAATAATTTTCTTACTTCTTCAAAATTTTTAATTCCAGTACAGCACAACTTAGCAAAGTATTACTTTCAAAACGCAACCAGTCTCGAATAGAGATTTTAAATCTCAAAAAAGAATTACTTAAATAAAATGTTCGTAGGTGTAACGAAACTTCACTAGTAAAATAACTACATCTCATGGAGTGAATCGAGTTAAGCAGAGCATCTACTTCAACTAATACTGAAACACACACACACACATTTTGTGTGTGTATATATATATATATATATATATGTGAGTGAAAAGTGATACAGATCCGATAAAAGTAAAGCAATTAAGAAGAGAAGAATATAAAGGGTAGTAAGGAATTAGGGTTTTGAATAGGGTTAAAGGGAAGACCTGAGAGCTGGTGAGGACGGTGAGGAGCGAGGCGACGAAGTACCACTTCATCTCCTACAGTGTGTGTTTTTGTCAAACAGATAGTATGCATCTGGGGAAACCGTTGTGTTCTTATTTTGCAAGACTTCCATTAAAATGTCTGATTTCAAAACCCTTTTTTTTTTTCTTTTTTTTTTTTACTTATTTATTATTACACGTATTGTGCAGGAAAATATGTGCATTTATTTACTTATTATTGTGTGTGTTTAATGTTTATTGAGAAAGTGTGTGGTTCATGCCTGTTAAAAAAAAAAAAAAAAAACTTCCATTAAATGTCATTATATTACTATTATTATTTTCATGTAGACGTCGTGTAAAGATTCTATTTAATAATTTATTTAATTAATAACTTAATAAAAGTTAAACATATAGTAAAGGTTCTATTTAATAATTTATTTAATTAATAACTTAATAAAAGTTAAACATATAATATCTCTGTCCCAAATTAGTTATTTGTCAACATTTTTTAATAATTTTGTGTTTTTAATTTTGTCATTTGATAACGTAATATAGTTGTAATTTTTTAATGTACCTCATTATTTTTTTTAAATTAATAAAGATGAATAATTTGATAATGTGTGTATTAGGATTTTACAAGTATTTTAGAATAAATAAAGTTGAGAAAGTGGACAATTAATATAGAACGGAGGGAGTATATATAATTTTTCCAATGGTAAGATTGATTTAATGATAGTAAATCATGTGAAATAGCATCTCTATTGTGAATAAGTACGTATCTCATTAAAAATAAAATTATTATTCTATTTATTTGATGAACTAAATCATGTGCATCTCTTATGAAATAAAATTTATTTGGAAGGAGTATTATAATATCTTTAACATTGTACACATATGTATAAGATAAGAGCCTGTCTTTTAAATCATTTTTGTTGCCGCATTATAATCACGTATAAAATCTATTCTGACAATTGGATTAATCATCTTCTTAAAGGTTTAAAAAGAGATGAGTCGAAGACGTGCATAAACACAAAAAAACCACCTTTTACAAACAAACTCAAATGATTCCTTACCACAATCTCGATCCCAACATATTCACACTCCACTCTTTCTCCATAGCTTGGCTCCAACTTGGTTTGGAATCATGATGAGCTCAAACAAAATGAGCTCTGATTCGACTCTACTTATTTAAGATTTTTTATTTCTGTATGAATAAAAAATCAAATTGAATCATATTTAAAATGGGAAAATTATACAAACTATTCCTGAACTATGACCTAATTATACGTGGTACCCCTTACGTTTCAATAATATCATAAACTAGCTTTAAAACTACCTCCATTGTAACACTTAGCCCATTCTGTTCAAAGTCAATGCTGGAAACTTTGTGTATTGGTCAATAAAGGCTGTTTTTATAGTGAACTTCCATTTTTGCCCTCATATCATTGCATGTTCCAATTTTGCATACAAAATTACTTAAATACCCTTTTTTTTTTGAATTTATATATAATGTTCCAAAATATGAATTTTTTTTTCGAAAAATAATTTTTTTGCGAAAAAGTATATATTATGTTCCAAAATATGAATTTTTTCAGAAAAATATATATTATGTTCCAAAATATGATTTTTTTTTTGCAAAAAAGTACTTATTATGTTCCAAAATATGAATTTTTTTTCCGAAGAATACTTTTTTTGCTAAAAATATATATTATATTCCAAAATATGATTTTTTTGCAAAAAAGTATTTATTATGTTCCAAAATATGAATTTTCCGAAAAATACTTGTTTTGCGAAAAATATATATTATGTTCCAAAATATGATCTTTTCAGAAAAATATTTTTTTTTGCGAAAAATATATACTATTATGTTCCAAAATATGATCTTTTCTAAAAAATATTTTTTTTTTGCGAAAAATATATACTATATTCCAAAATATGATTTGTTTCTGAAAATAATTTTTTTTCAAAAAATATATATTATTTTTTCCTAAATAATTCATATTTTGGAAAATAATATTCTCCCTCCGAAAAATAATTTTTTTGCGAAAAATATATATATATTTTTGAATTTATAATTTTTGGGGCAAAGTGGACACAGTGGGGGTTAGTTGATAAAACTGGATAGTATAGGGGGTTTCTTGAAATTAACTCTAAAATATAATATAAAACAAGGGCTTTTAAGTAAATTCACGCACAAATCTGTCTGGGGCTGTTCTAAGGGGTAGTAACTAATATTATTCAAACGTTAGGGGCACTCTTTGCAATTAGGTCATAGTTCAGGGATAATTTATATAATTTTCCCTATTTAAAATAGTTTCAAGTTTAGCCTTACAACTGCATATGCGTAAATTATGTACTATGAGTTTACATTGGGCCTAATGATATGGTGGATTTGAAATTTTAGAAATATATAAATAAAAATAGTATTCCCTTTGTCCCAATTTCGTTGTCCAGTTTATTTATTTTATTTGTTATAAATTAGTTGTTCAGTTTCGAATTATAATACAATATTACCATATATTTTTCCAAATTATTTCATTCCACTAAATTCAAAATGTAATGAACTCCGTTAAAAAGCAAACCTTAATTATATATGTAGAGGGTAAAATTGGAAAGAAAATAAAATAAAAAAATTCATTGACTTTTCAAACATGGACAAATACAAAGTGACGGAGGGAGTAGTACAATTTCTTGTTTACAAGTTTATGTTTGAATGATGTCATGTTAAACGAATATAAATGAGTGATACTCAAAAATATATACGACACATTATTGCTCGAGTTTGACTAATTTATTAAACGAGTTTACATATTGAACTTAAGCAACAAATAGATGTCCAACGCTAACAAGTCAAACCCGAACACGTGGTCATGCACAACACCCGTTACAAGTCGAATCCGAACCTGATCGCGAACAACACCCATTCCATTTGCAACCCTAGGAATGTCATGAGAAAAGACATAAGACCCCTACATTATTAAATTGAGGAAATTATAATATTGGATCCATACACTATGAAAAAAATGAGGTAAACACCAAGATCGGTGAGTGCAAATCAAAATAATCCTTGTGATAAATATAAAATATGTTGTCAACCCCATATTTATGTAGTTAACACTAGTAACTTTTGAAACTCTTTGATTTGTGGTGCCACCAAAGCATACGTTTCACAGTTTTTGAGACTTCAAAATTCAAATTATTAGATGGTGAATTCAAAAGAAGAAGAGCTTCTTGCGAACAATGTGAAGCTCTTCTCGAGTATTTAATTTTTTATCTTCCTACGCTGTGTTTCTTCTTCCAGTTTGGTGTCTGCAAAGTGTATGTGAAAATGCCAAGCTGAGACTCTCATGTAACCAACACATGCAAGTAAGGTGTCCAACGTTTCGTTACACAAAAGGGTCTCTCTCTCTCTCTCTCATTATGGTGCTCACTTGCATCACAACTGTACAAGGTCACTATATATGATTTTAAATGTATGTGTGTGTGTGTTTTGTTTTCTTCATTTTGTTTCACAAATCCCATATATATAGGAGTGTCGATTTTTCACTTCGTGGGTTGTATGTATAAAGGGGCAAAAATTATTTGTGATTCTTATTTTAATTTGGGACTGACAAGTGTAGAGTCCAATTATATATATATATATATATGTGTGTGTGTGTGTGTGTGTACAACATAGATCATCACACACTCTCATAACTTAAGTGCCTAATTTGCTAAAAATGGCTTGATTGGTGGTTGTTGTATTTCTTCTGAAATTATCGAGCCCTCCTTTTCCCTTGAAATAATATTTTGTCTTTGACACTTTGGTAAATGGGTAGTTATATATGATGTATTAAAAGAAGCGCGTAAGGTATTAGAGCCTTCTCATGGAACGGTAAAACAGTCACTTTACAGCAAAGTTCCTCTATTCATAACCGAAACTCGCGGGAACTCTTTCATAAGCTGCCAAATGTCCTGACAACGCTTCCACACATTTTTTTCCTCAATTACTCTAACTCTTTCCATTCTCTTTTCCCTCTGATTCTAAAATCAATCCACAAATCAAATTCTCACCCTCCTCGAAGAACAATCATATGAGATCAATTTGGTTCCACAATCAATATTACCCCTTTTTCTCTACAATAATTTTGTTGGTGGCAATTCGTTTTCGTTTGCAACTACCCGGCTTGAAAATATTGCAGATCATAAAATCACCTAATTTCCACCGGGTAATTAATCATCCGGTGGAAATTAGCATTTTCTCTTATCAGGTATGTGACATTGTTATCTCAACAAAAAATCTCCATCTGCCTTTGTTTGAAAGAACCTTTTTTGGAAACTCGTCACCATCTCCATAATTTGTTGGCCTTCAATCACTGTCTTTCATTTCCCAATAATTTTAGGTCATTGGGTTAGTAGTTTGATCATCCGTGACACCCATAAGGCCATAGTCACTGCGATCCGAGGATGGAGCAATTCAGGCAGATCGGAGAGAGATTGGGAAGCATGAAGGCTCTGATGGTGTTCCGAGATGACATTCCAATCAATCAGCGGCAATGCAGTTTGTTGCTTGATATGTTCAGTTTCGCGTACGAATTGTTGGGAGAGGAGATGAGGCAAAACCTAAGATTTGAAGAGAAGCACGCCAAATGGAAAGTTCTTGAAAACCCACTGAGGGAGCTCCACAGGGTATTCAAAGAAGGAGAGCTATACATCAGGCAGTGCCTGGAAATCAAAGAATGGTGGGCTAAAGCCATTACCCTCTACCAGAACAGGGACTGTGTGGAGTTTCACATCCATAACTTGCTATGCTGCATTACGATTGTCATCGAAGCCATTGAAGCCGCTGGAGAGATATCAGGTTGGGATCATGATGAGATGCAAAAGAAAAGAGTCATATACTCAATGAAGTACAGGAAGGAGTTTAAAGACCCTAAACTTTTCGAGTGGAAATTCGGAAAACAATACCTAGTCTCCAAGGAATTTTGCAATCGGATAGATACAGTTTGGGAAGAAGACAAAAGGATTCTCCTCAAGAAAATCGAGGGGAGGAGGAATTCGAGTGAGGTGAGCTCCACAAAACACGAGCAACGGCTCATGAATCTGCTTTTCAAGAACTTGGATGGGTCAGAGAACTTGAATGGTAAGCTGTTACCAAGTTCCATCTTAGTGGGTTCAACGGGGTACCAGGTGAAGAGGCGGTTAGGGAGTGGAAGCCAGTACAAGGAGATTCAATGGCTTGGTGAGAGCTTTGCTATAAGGCATTTTTTCGGGGACATTGAACCCTTGGTTCCCGAGATTTCATTGGACTTGTCTCTCTCCCATCCAAACATAATGCACTCACTTTGTGGCTTTACTGACGAAGAAAAGAAGGAGTGTTTTCTGGTAATGGAGCTCATGAATCGAAATCTCTCCAGTTACATCAAAGAGATTTGTGGCCCGAGGAAGCGAATCACATTCTCTCTTCCTGTTGCAGTTGATCTTATGCTTCAGATTGCAAGAGGAATGGAATATCTTCACTCGAAGAAAATTTACCATGGCGAGCTGAACCCTTCTAACATCCTTGTGAAAGCAAGAAACATCTCGACAGAAGGGTATTTGCATGCAAAAGTTTCAGGATTTGGGCTGTCATCCGTTGTGAACTTAACCCGGAAAGGCTCTCCAAAAAAGAACGAAACACTGCCATTCATCTGGTATTCTCCTGAAGTGTTGGCAGTGCAAGAACAGTCGGGAAGTAGAGGGAGCTCTAACTCCAAATGCACAGAAAAGTCTGATGTGTACAGTTTTGGGATGATTTGCTTTGAGCTTTTGACTGGGAAAGTCCCTTTCGAGGACAGCCATCTTCAAGGAGATAAAATGAGCCGAAACATTAGGGCAGGTGAGAGGCCACTATTCCCATTTCATCTACCTAAATATGTGACAAACTTGACCAAAAAATGTTGGCATACTGACCCCAATCAGCGGCCAAGTTTCTCATCCATTTGTAGAATTCTCCGTTACATTAAACGATTCTTAGTGATGAATCCTGATCACAACCAGACAGACCCTCCAACACCCTCTGTCGATTACTCTGAGATTGAGGCAGCACTTGTAAGGAACTTTCCTGCTTGGGGGAGTTTAGATGCTTCACCTACACCACAAATTCCGTTTCAGATGTTCGTTTACAGGGTAGCGGAGAAAGAGAAATTGAGCACAAGTCTGAGAGATCATCAGTCTGAATCAGGAAGTGATGGAGCTTCAGCTGATGAGAATGTGACTGTTGATGACCCATTACCATTACCATCACCAACCGAAAAGAAGTCTCTTGTTTCTCCTGAAACCCCGACCAAGAAACCGTCATTCAAGAGACGCACAGATTTGAAAGCAAACAAACGGCCAGGTAATCAATTATTCTCATGCTTCTCACTCAACATTACTAGATATATCCATTGATTTTTCTCAAGAATCTCACAGAAAAGGCTTATCACTAGTACAACTAAAAAAGCTCACAATTCTATTCCTTCATTGTGACAATAGAAATTTTGAAAAAGTGACAGACAGTATTGGGACCTAATATGCTAGCCGCTTAGAGTCTTTGTGCCATAACTTGCCTCGTTATCACTACTGCATAACATAAATTTTCATTTTCCTTATAATTATTGTTAGATCAGAAGTCGTAACTTCGATTTTGTAGAACATACATGTAACAACAAAGAACAAATTCATGGGAGCAGGCAGTTGAATTTGGACTTGGCATATTCTTGCATTTTATGTCAAAACTCGAAAGGTTATATTATTTATATTCACAAGATAATTAGAGGCCCGGAGTCACCAAGTCCTGCAATTATTTTTTTTACTATGGCTGTAAAACAGAACACTGAAGGTTCATTAAACCTTTTCCATGTCCTTCAAAAAAACAAGAACGGAAAATACCGTGTGATCATCTTGCTTACTTCATCCTTAGTATAGAGAAACAAATTGTAATAATTTGAGTTGCTTAATTCATGTTTATGCTAACATTGTTTTTGTTGGTGGTTCCACAGGGACACCAAAAGGGCTGTCAATAAGACCTCCACAAACGACTCCTTTTGGACGGACTTTGAGGATGAGTTCTGAAAGCCAGCTAATGGTGACGAGTCCAAAGCCAAAGACGGGTTCTGGTCATGCCTCAGATTCTGAGATCTCTTAGGGCTCAATATTCCGAAAATCATCTCCTCAAGGGGTTCTGGGGCCAGCTAATGGTGATGAGTCCGAAGCCAAAGACAGCAGATGATCGCAGACTCATGCCTCGGATTCCAAGATCTCCTAGGCTCAATATACTGAACTTTACCTCCATAAGGGAGCGTCTACATCCTCTGCTGCGCGTTTTTAGTGCAATGAAATCGTGTTTCAACATATTATTTTAAGGTGAAATGCGTCGAAGCTATAACTAATTGCCTTGAAAAGAGCTTTCAACAAAATTGAAGTAGTGTGGTGAGAACTCATACAACATGGCTCAGTGCACTGTGGAGGATCTGACACGAGGGATTCGGCACTGGCATAAGGAACATGGTTACAGAATACATATATGAGCAATGCTGCCTCAGGCCATGTAAGGAGGAACATACTACTTACATGTATGTGATCCGATTAAAAACAAACATTTGAAAACATTTTCATAAATTTCAAAATCTTTTCATAATTGGAGATTTGTTTGGTTTTTGAAATTTCGGAAAATATAATTATGGCAAACACTTTTAAGATTTTTGGACACGTGTATGTTTTTTATTGGACTACGCCATGTAGTAGGAAGTTTCTCCTTACATAACCTAAAGCAATCATTGCCCTCTATATATTTAGCTCATCTTTTCTCACCACTCACAAGTACAGGTTTTAGTTTCTGATTTAGGGTGCATATGTTTATTTAGCTTTCTTTGACAACAATATATACAGAGAGGTACATGATCAAAATATATGAACAGTTGTAGTTCTTACGAATGTGCAGTACAAGTACAGTTATATTATGCAAAAATATCAAAGTTGAGGGATGTTTTTTTTACAAGTCCATATATTTATTTGTTTAAGACAAGCTTATATACAGAAGTACTGAATACATGTAATTATGTAACCACTCAAAAAGTCCTAAATTGATTATCAACTCCATATGGCTCTTTACCTCTTTAATAAAACCCATAGAGATCATCTTAATTGATGGCTCAGATTTATTTTTAGCAGGTTATGCCATTGACTTTCACAGGCAAACAACAACATTTTACAATTTTAAAACTCTCACTAAGTCAACATTTTATAATTACTAATATATATATTGGTTCATAAGGTGAAAAGATAAAACAAGCATTTTCATGAATTATTTAAAGTGTTAATTTCAATAAACCCCCCTATATTATCCAGTTTAATCAACTAACTCCCACTGTATCCATTTTGTCCCCTATATTATTCAATTTCATCATTATGCCCCCTTACCTCACATTTTGAGTCAAAATGCCTAAACTACCCTCAATAGTATAAGGGGGTTTAGTGAAATCAACAATTTAAAAAATTATTTTTCAAAAATTAATTATATTTTTTGCAAAAATTATAAATTAAAATTATTATATATATATATATATATATATTTCACAAAAAAATTATTTTTTGGAGGGAGTATATTATTTTCCAAAATATGAATTATTTCCGAAAATATAATATATATTTTTTGCAAAAAAAACATATTTTGGAATATAATAAATATTTTTTCACAAAAAAAATATTTTTCAGAAAAAAATCATATTTTGGAAGATAATATATATTTTTCGGAAAAAATTCATATTTTGGAACATAATATATACTTTTTAACAAAAAAATTATATATTACACAAAATATTTTTTTTGCGAAAAAGTATATATTATGTTTCAATTTTTTCCGAAAAATATATATTATGTTCCAAAATATGATTTTTTTACGATATTTTTTTTTGCGAAAAATTATTTATTATGTTCCAAAATATGAATTTTTTTTCTTGTGAAAAATATATATTATGTTCCAAAATATGATCTTTTTCGAAAAATAATTTTTTTGCGAAAAATATAAACTATTATGTTCCAAAATATGATCTTTTCCGAAAAAAAAAATTTTGCGAAAAATATATACTATTATGTTCCAAAATATGATTTTTTCCCGAAAAATAATTATTTTGCAAAAAGTATATATTATTTTTTCCGAAATAATTCATATTTTGGAAAATAATATGCTCCCTTTGAAAATTAATTTTTTTGCGAAATATATATATATATATTTCTGAATTTATAATTTTTGCGAAAAATATAATTGATTTTTGAAAAATAATTTTTTAAAATGATTAATTTCACTAAAACCCCTTATACTATTGAGGGTAGTTTAGGCATTTTGACTCAAAATGTGAGGTGATGGGGCATATTGATGAAATTGAATAGTATATGGGGCAAAGTGGACACAGTGGGGGTTAGTTGATTAAATTGAATAGTATGGGGGGTTTCTTGAAATTAACCCTTATTTAAATAATTTGAAATTTTGCAATATACTCCCTTTGTCCCAATTTATAAGGTCATTTTGAGGAATCCAACTTTTTAAGATGTTGTATTGGTAATGAATAAAATATCAATTTTACCTTTGGTCCCACCATAATAATGTGATTGTTTATTATGTAGATGATTTATAATTTTCATGCATGAATGGTAAATTAGTAAAGTGGTATGATAAAGTGCTTTGACTTTTCAAAGTGAACACTTATTTTGGGACGGAGGAAGTACTTTTCTTATATGATACTAGGACTGGCAATTCGTGTCGACGTGTCGACCCACGGGTCGAACATGTAATCTGACACAATCCAACACGAAAAATAAATAATTTAAATTTGACAAAATCCAACACTAAAAATGAAATTGAATTTGAATTTGACACGATCCAGTAATAGTTTATTTATATCTTTCAATTCATGATCAATTAGATAGCAGAAAAAATCTACAAATAAATAACACAATAAATATAATCGTGTCATGTTGTGTCACATTTTGTCAGCTCTATATCATACTCTTTTGTTATCCTACCAATTACATCAGATTACCAAATATATTTTCTTATAAGAATAATTACAGTTATTATCCCTCAAAATTTATCAAATTACACCCACACCCCTTATCTTTTGAGTAATTACAATTTCCTCTCCATAAAGTGATCCACATCCATATCAGGCCGCGAGAAATACAAAATTACTCTTATACTCATATGTGCGTTAAAAATGTTATTACAAATAAGTGAAGATATTACAGTTATTTTATCACTAAATAATTATTGACGTAAGTGTTGACTGCCTTTAATTATGCTGAAAGTTAGTAGGAAAAAGTTATTTGTTACAAAATATAAATGGGAGGATAGGTAATAATAATTATCCAAATTAAAAAGGATGTGGGCGTAAATTAACAAATCTCAAGAGAAGGTAATTATAATTTCATGGGTAAATAACAGTTTCACCCCCTGTTGATAGTGTAAATTACACCCGCATCCCCTCGGTTTTCGCTAATTACAGTTTCACCCCTTGAATCCCATATCTGGCGACCGGATATGTGCAATTACTCTTATACCCCCTTTTTAATATTTATTTTAAATAATCAAATATTCTTTTATGTTAAATTACTTATTTACCCTTCCATCATCTTCTTCATCTCACCCCTACTCTCTCCTAAACCCCTCAAATCAAACCCTAACCCTAAAATGAACTACCAATTATCAAACCTCAATTCCTACCCATACTCAATTAATTGTCCATTTTCAATTATAGAAAAATCAAAACAAAATGACATATATATCTATATATATCTATCTATATGTATACGCACATATATATATATATGTATATATATATATATGTATATATATATATATGTATATATATATATATATATATACACGCACATATATATACATATATAACTATATAGATAGATATACACCAATCTATATATATACATATATAACTATATATATCTATTTCTCTATATATACGCACATATATATCTACATACATATGAAATGGGTGTGTTGATTTTTTGATATTTTTAGTCTAAATCATGCTTCTTATAGGACGTATTTGTTGATCTTGGACTCAATTTATGTTTCTATGATATAGATTGAATTTGCCCAATACCCAATTCATACATCTACATATATGTATATGGGTATATACATATATTTATGCACACATATATATGTATATATAAGTGATGAGGGTAGTTTAGACATTTTACATCATTTTAGATGGGAAAACAAGTCTTTACACACATATAAGGGTAATTTAGTCATTTTGCATATCATATTTTGGTTGCCCCGGTTTGACCTCGCCGGAGAATGAGTTGAGGGGGTGAAAGTGAAACAAATGCCTAAACTAGAGGGGGTGAAACTGTAATTAGCAAAAATAGAGCGGGTGCGGGTGTAATTTACACTAGGGGATGAAACTGTTATTTATCCTAATTTCATTCTTATTGAATACGTGACGTGAAAGTATTGAATCGGTATTATAAATTAAAAATATATATTGAAATTATATATACGTATAGTACTATAGAAGTTGGAGTATCAGCTCGATAGAGAAAACTCGCGAGACCTGTGTAATAGCATCCTCACTTCATAGAAACCCAAGGCACAGAGTAGATGATGAAGTGAGTAAGTGCTCTGTTTTTCCAATCATATCTAGGTGCATGTTTGGCAACATGGAGTGGAGCCAAAATTTTGGGTTTGGTTTGAAAATTTTGCTCCACTCCATGTTTGGCAAATGGTGTGAAAATTTGAAGTAGACACTGTAGCAATTTCATGGTGCAATTTTTGTGAAGGAATGAGCCAAAATTTGGAACCATCATTTTTTATGGTTCATGGTTTTGGTTTTGGTACCAACACTGTAGCAAATTCATTTTTGATATTAATAAATTTTGAAAAATTAAATATTTTGAAAAATTAAATATTTATGAAAAATTAAATATTTTGAAAAATTAAATATATTATAATATTAATCAGAGCCATAAAGTCTCGTTGATTATCTAGTAAATTACTCAGATCTGTTAATCTATAGCCTTTTATATGTCCCTTTATATTGTTCTTCATCTTCTCTTTCTCTGTTTGTTGGTGCCACCTCCCCATAAACCGTAAAACCAAACATTAAGTCCCTTGGTGAGCTTTTAGGCGTTTTAGGGCATGAGCGGTGATGTCGTTGGGCTAAGGTATGTGTTATGAAATGCAACAAACATTGAAAATAGGATAAAACACAATTATAATGTTCAGATAATATGATTATTGATTAATCATGAGTCGTTTATTTAGATCTTCCTCCTCTCGACATAGTCGAACAAACCTACCTTCCATTCCATATAATAATGACATAATTAATGAAGAAGAACACACCTATACTAATCTTGAATGTCACAATGATTGGAATATCCCAAGGGTACCCACAAATGAAATTTACAAAATCAGTTTCATTAAGTCAACCTTTTTTACAGAATACACAGTCAAAACTGTTGAACAAGTTTATGCTATAAATAAAGAACACGAAAAATGCCAATTATTTTCTCCAAAAACTATAAAACAACATCGCGAAAGAGGATACAATTTTATCCATATTGGTCTTGTACAAGTTGCAGTTGATCGATTAACTATTTTAGGACAAAATGCATCGATTCTTCTCTGTCTAAGAGATGCTAGGTTCCTCGACTATAATCAAAGCTTAATTAGTGTTATTGAAACCAGCCTATGTAATGGTCCAGTATACTTTGATTGCTTTCCTAATTTTAAGTTAAGCCTAAGTGACCCTCACATACTAAAAACTTTAACAATAAACATCAAAACTTCAGGATATGCCATGTTCGCAGGTGCCCAGCCTCTAAGCTTAATTTATAGAATTTACTACAAGACTATGAAAACCAATTTAAATGTCCATGCTCTAATCAAAAGTCCTAAAGATCAAACTTTATTAATTTAAAGCAGTACTTCTAATGTAAATATTAGAATATCAAAAACGATTGCCTGGAAAGATGTTTCCCTCCCAAACGAATGGTTACTTGAAAATGAAAATCACCCAACTAAAATAAAAAATGATGTCTGAAACCTTGAACATGTACAACAATTCCTTGTTGGAACTGTTAAGTTAACATTTGATAGATCTAGACATAGTTGCTCTTCCGTTAGTTCAAGCTCTAAAATGTTCACCCCCTTACCAATTAGAGAAAATACTACTATCCATGATACATAATTTGTAGAATCTCTAGTCCACCGATCCAGACGTGATCATAGATTAAAAGGAATTCAAAAGGAAGAACAAGTATCTATTCCATGTTACGTCCCAAACATAGAAACTGAAGATTCAATCTCTAACCACTCTCCTACACAAACTGACTTTGAGACCGAAACTGTTAATCCACAATTATGTGTTTTAAGTAAATCATTTTCCTATGACCTTCTAAAGTTAGAAGTTGAAGCCAAGTCCAAAGAAAATAAAACAAGACGACAAATATATAAAACAAATTACACGCATGAGGAGAGAACAAAAATTACAAAAAAATGGCAAACATTCATGATAACAAACGAGTTAGAAATTAGTTTCTTTGATTATCTTGAAAATTACTACAAAGAAATTAATGTTCTTACAAAACATAAATGGACAAAACATGATAAAACAATTGTTTCTTTTGGTCACCCTCCTTTAGAAAACCTAATTGTTAACCACCTGGGAACCGAAATCCCAGCCTCCCCTTTTAAGGTAGTTTACCTCCACACTCGATCCTAATACTAAAAAAATTATTAAACAAAACAATTTCACCAACCAATATTTAAGTACGCTAGGTTCTCAATTAGACAAAATAGAATCCAAACTTGACGCTTCCACCCCTGTGACAAAAACTATTGATTCCCCTATAATCAACCTTCCTACAAAACGTCAAGGACTACCTAACAAACCAAGCACAAGTGACTCCTCTGCCCAAATTGATAAATTGTTAAAAGCCTTAGAATCACAACTAATCAAGGACGAAAAAACCCTCACAGTTCTTAATTTTGATTCTCATAATGATACTGATAATTCTGAAACATCATCTGAAGAAGACACAGATAACAATATACGCAAGTTAGAAAATGCCTTTGAGATCAATAGGATCACACATCGACCAATTAACCCTACCAGTATTACGAAAAATTGGTATACCCAACTCACTCCTGTCGATATTCAATATGAAGAAAGAATCTTCCAAAACCAATTTTCTGTATCATCTAAAAAAATTTATGAATGGAATATTGATGGACTCTCTGAACAAGAAATTTTAAACAAATTAAACCATCTTTCTATGACAGCCAATAGTTACCTTACACATCACAATATGCCTCAACCCGATATTGTAGAATTACTAGCCTCTGGATTTTCAGGCATGTTAAGAAATTAGTAGGATAAACATCTTAACCAAGAAGCAAGAGATAATATAACACATGCAGTCCAAAAAACAGAAGATGGAATCCCTATTTTTAATGAAGAAATTGGCCTCGGACTCCCTGATGGAGTCAATATATTAATTTACACAATTATAAACCATTTCATTGGCAGACCAAGTGACATTACTTCTAGAATTCATGATCAACTTAGTAACCTTAGATGTCCTACATTAAGTGATTTTAGATGGTACAAAGATACTTTCTTGTCACGAGTTATGCTACGTGAAGATAGTAATAAACCATTTTGGAAAGAAAAATTTATTAATGGATTCTCCAGCCTTTTCTCTCATAAAATACGCACAGAACTTAGTAACACAACTGGTGTTATTGAATATGACAGTCTAACATATGGTAATATTATTGGTCTAATCCAGAAAGTAGGACTCAAAATGTGTATAGATATGAAAATTAATAATCAGCTTAGTAAGGATAAAAACAAGACTAAATATGAAATGGGCACATTCTGCCAACAATATGGATTACCCCAAATTGCACCATCTCGGCAAACAAAGAATTCAAAACAAACAAAATCCTTCCCAAAACAATATACTCGTCCTTATAAAAGATATAATAAAAAATTCCAACATAATGAATTCTATGATAAACAAAAGTTTAAAAAGAACGAAAAATATACGAGGAAAACAAAACCTTTTGAGAAAAATAATAAAATTCATCTAACTAAAGTTACGTGTTATAAGTGTAGTAAGAAAGGTCACTACGCAAGAAATTGTCCTGTAAAAAATAAAATTAATCAGCTAGAATTCCCTAATGAAACTAAACAACAAATTTACACAATTCTTGAGTTAAAAAACACAAGCGACAGTGATACTGAAATTGAATCTAGTTCCTCTACTGAATCTTCTGCCTCTTGTCCCAGTTCACCGGATATTAGTTTTGGGTGCAAAGATAGTTGTTGTACAAAAACAGTCAATATGTTCAATCGACACTAACATAAAACCCTTAATGTTCTCACCAAGGCAGAAGAACAACAGCATCTTCTGCTAGACCTCATAAGTAAAGTTGAAGAACCAGATTTAAAAAATTCTTATCTTCAAAACCTTACTAGATTACTCACCATAAACAAAGATACTCAACCCCCTACCATAAACAAACCAAATTTTAGCCTTCACAAAACTCTTGAACGTTTTTCTCCTAAAAAAGAAGTCATTATACAAGATCTCCAAGCAGAAGTCAACATCGTTAAACAAGAAATAAAAACCCTGAAAAATGAAAATCAAGATATAAAATCCCTCTTTCACACCCAACTCAAAAATCTAGTTAAAACTTTACACCAATTTTCAGTTTTCGATTCCTCTTCCTCTGACAGTAATGAAGATAATGACAACACAAATCCTTTTCAAAGTACTGAAGAGGAAACCAATGGTTTGAATCTAATTAACCGAACCTCATTTAAAAAATGGAAAATAAAAGTCACATTAGTTATTAATAAGGAATACCAAAAAACTGTCATTGCTCTAGTTGACTCTGGAGCTGATCTTAACTGTATACAAGAAGGCCTGATTCCTAGCAAATACTATGAAAAAACAAATGAGAAACTCAGTTCTGCTAATGGTAGTGCGATGAAAATCAAGTATGAATTATCTAAAGCTCATATTTGTCAAGATAATGTCTGTTTCAAAACTACATTTGTCCTAGTAAAAAATATGACTGATACAGTCATCCTTGGCCTTCCATTTTTATATCTTCTTTACCCATTTACCATAAATAATGATGGTCTCTCTACAACACATTTTGGTCAAAATATTACTTTCCTTTTTTTGCAAAAATCTTCTAGTAAAAAACTCGAAAGCATCATTGATTTTTCAGTCTCTAAAAATATTTACATTCTCCATCATAAAGAATGACATTTAAATTCTTTAAAAGAAGAAATAATTCACAAACGAACAGAAACACAATTAAGAAACCCTACCCTTCAAAATCAGATAAAACAATACGAAAATAAACTTATTCAAGAAATATGTTCGGAACTACCCAATGCTTTTTGGCATAGAAAACAACATATTGTTAGTCTTCCTTACATCAAATCCTTCACTAATAAAAATATTCCAACTAAAGCCCGACCAATTCAGATGAATGTTGAACTCTTAGAATTCTGTAAAAAAGAAAGGGTTATTCCCACCGACACCCGCTCAAAGAGACCCTAATTCCACACGGACCCCCTCTGACAGACGGCCGTTAGGTTTACAGACGTTTTATTGTGAAATTACTAATTTACCCTTCGATATATATTTAAAAAAAAGGTAAATTGCAGAAGCACCCCCTGAAGTTTCACTTATTACATTAGGGTAATATATAAAATATAAAATTACCCATATGCCCAATATATATATATATATATATTTTACGAAAATATATATATATATATATATATTAGAAAAAATATATAAATTATAAAATTCAAAAATAATATATAAAATTTGAAAGAAATATTTAAAATTCAAAAAAATTATATAAAATTTGAAAGAAATATTTAAAATTCAAAAATATTATATAAAATCTGAAAATGCAAAAACAATATAAAATTCAAAAAAAATATAAAATTTTGAAAACTTATATTAAAATATGAAAATATATAAAAATTTAGAAAAAAAAATATAAAAAGGGGAAAAATATATAGATTCAAAAAATTATTTAAATTTCAAAAAATATACCTAAATTATAAAGTTCAAAAATAATATATAAAATTTGAAAGAAATATTTAAAATTCAAAAAAAATTGTATTAAATTTTCAAAATATATATATAATTCGAAAAAATATATTTTAAAATTTGAAAAATATTATAAATTCGAAAATAAATATAATATTAAAAATATATATAAATTTCGAAATTATTGTTTTTAAAAAAAAACATATTAAATTTCGAAAATAAATATAAAAATCGTAAAAAAAATTATAAAATCGAAAATAAATATAAAATAAAATATATATTTAATTTGAAGTTTTTTAAAAAAAAACATATTAAATTCAAGACAATATATAAAATTAAATTGTTTTTTAAAAAAGCATATAAAATTCAAAAATATATATTAAATTTCGAAAACAAATTATAAAATCGAAAATAAATATAAAATAAAATATATATATAATTTGAATTTTTTTTAAAAAAAACATATTAAATTCAAGACAATATATAAAATTAAAAAAACCATATAAAATTTAAATAATATATATTAAATTTTGAAAATAATTATAAAATTTGAAAATAAATATAAAATTCAAAATATATATATTAAATTTTTAAAAAAAAATACTAAATTCGAAAATAAATATAAAATTAAAAAAATATTTAAATTTCTCTCTCTCTCTCTCTCTCACACACACACACACACACACACACACACCACTGCCACAGACGCACACACATATATATATATACACACACATATATATAGATCTATACATATATATACACATATATATATATATATAGATCTATACATATATATATACACACACATATATATATATATATATATATATATATTTATACATATATACACACACATATATATATATATATATATATATATATATATTTATACATATATACTATATATATATATATATACGGGTATAACAGCTATAGATATATACGGGTATATATAGCAGCATATATATATGGGTATGCAATATATACAATCCCCATCTTCAATCTCTCTCTCAATTTCCCACTTCCAATCTTTCTATATATATAAATTAGGGTTAGGGTTTTGGGATGCCCAAATTGAAGAAGAAGAAGAAGGATATGCAAGTCATTTAATATCATTTTGAGGGCAAAATAGACAATTCACAGGTTGGTTAACGGCACAGTTTAACGGCGTGGAGACGGAGGGGGTCTTTGTGGGACAAAATTCAATTTTGAGGGGGTCTGAGTGGGAATAGTGAATATCGAGGGGGTCTATGTGGGATTAGGATATATTTGAGGGGGTGTCAGTGGTATTTACCCAAAAAGAAATCCATGACCTTCTTCAAAAGAAAATCATACGTCAAACAAATCACCTTGGTCTTGCTCAGCTTTTTATGTCCAGAAAAATTCCGAAATAGAACGAGGGGTACCACGTCTAGTCATTAATTACAAGCCTCTTAATCAAGTCATTGAATGGATAAGATATCATATCCCTAACAAGAGAGATTTAATTAATCGATTAGGACAAGCAACCATTATCTCCAAATTTGACCTTAAGTCCAGCTTCTGGCAAATTCAGATTACAGAAAAAGATAAGTACAAAACTGCATTCGTCACACCTTTCGGTCATTACGAATGGAATGTCATGCCCTTTGGCCTTAAGAATGCCCCAAGTGAATTCCAAAAATATTATGAATGATATTTTCAATCCTTTCAGTCATTTTTCCATAGTCTACATTGATGATGTTCTTATCTTTTCCAACAGTATTGAAGCTCATTGGAAACATCTTAATTCTTTCTACCACGCCATCAAAATCAATGGTTTAGTCATCTCTGCTTCTAAGAAACTTTTCCAAACCAAAGTTAGATTTCTTGGTTATGATATATCCCAAGGACAATTCCACCCAATCAGTCGTTCCATAGAATTTGCAGGCAAATTCCCATACCAAATTCTTGATAAAACCCAGTTACAACGTTTCCTTGGTTCTTTAAATTACATTGCTGAATTTTACAAAGATCTTAGAAAACAATGTAAACCACTTTTCGATCGTTTATAGTCAAACCCCCCTCCATGGACTGATATTCATACCACTATAGTTAGAGACATTAAAAAATATGTCAAAACTCTTCCTTGCTTAGGAATTCCTTCAGTCAACTCTTTTAAAATCATTGAAACCGATGCCTCCAACATTGGTTATGGAGGCATTTTAAAACTAAAACTCTTCCCTACTTCTCCAGAACAGCTTGTTCGTTTCCATTCTGGAGCATGGAACAAAACACAAAGTAATTATAGCACTATTAAACAAGAAATTCTTGCAATTGTTCTATGTATCAGTAAATTCCAAGATGATATTTTAAATCAAAATTTTTTACTTCGAGTTGATTGCAAAAGTGCCAAATATGTTTTAGAAAAAGATGTTAAAAATATAGCTGCTAAGCATATTTTTGCCAGATGGCAGTCTATTTTAAGCATTTTCCAATTTGATATCGAATACATTCGTGGATGTGACAATTCAATCCCAGATTTTCTTACCAGAGAATTTTTGCAGAACCCTGATGGCAAATAGACAACCACAACCACGTCCCAGAGGAGGGATCCCGCCAGTCAGACCTCCTCCCTTAGTAAAAATTGAACCCTCTACTTCCCTCGCTTTAGTAAACAAATTCACAAGCTTGGGGACTCCCTTAGGTCCTCGTCCTACCTTTAGTTCAGCTCTAACAACTCCACATTATCCTTTCACCATTCATGCCCCAGTCACAAGTACTCCACCTCTCCCCAGATACAACCCTCCAAGAAGATCAGAATATCTTCAAAAAACTTACCATACCCTTTTCCACATCGAACCTCATTTTTCTCACACAAATGATCCAATTGCCCTAGTAAGACAGTTTTTCCCCCCAAATTCTCATTGGATACCACACACCCCTAGTCATAACTTGCAATATTACAGAGATATCCTCTACCAAACCAATTATGTCTTCATCAAACATGTCCCTGATCGCAATGATCCAACCAAAGTCATTTACCACTCCTTGTACATTTTGAGAGTTATCTCCCTCAAAGAATGGGGAAAACATCCCTTTGAAACCAAAAAGTTAGATAACTCACTCCCATTCACCTACTATGACTACATTGATGCCTGGTTCAAAATTTTCCTTTTTCAAACTGAAACTTTTAGTCATTCTTGGTTCGTCAATTTTGATAGTAAATTTAATAGTCAACTCCCTTCTTGGTTCGTTAAATGGTGGAATGACCATGGCCCAGACGACGATGTGATCCCTGAAATCCTCTGGGAACAAATCAACTATTTTGAAACCAAGTTCAAAATTCCTTACTATGATCATCAATTCCCCCTACTACTAATTTTTGCCAAAAAATACAAAATTCCTTGGATCTTCAAATGACATTACAGCCTTAAAGGTGATATTGACACAGTTTGTAAAGTCCATTATACCAAATGGTGGGATCCTTTCAAAATCGAAAGAATCATTCAACAAGTCCAACTGGAATTCCCAAAACAAGTTTCTCAGCCACTCAAGGCTAGCCCAGTCACACAAGTCATTGAATCAGCACAGTCAAGCTCCTCTACAGAAACCGCAGTCAAGAAATCAGCCTCCAAGAAGTCATCCTCCAAAGCAAAGCTCAAAGAAAAAATGGAAAAGCTCTTTGCCCAAATAGAAGGAGATTCAAGCAGTAATGAAGAAGATGGATCGTCTACAAAATCCAAATACAGACCATACCAGGATGCCCAAGATCCCTTTGATATGTCAAGAGATTAAGAAAAAGGAACACAGTCAAGCTCAAGTCAACAGATACAAAAAAGGCACAAAAAGACGAGAATAGTGAATAGTAAAATTGAGTCACAGTGCTCTGCCCCTAAAGTCAAAAATACTACAGTGAAAGACAAGAGTTGTCTGCCCCAGAAGTCACGAGATCAATAGTGCAAAACCTACAGTAAACTCTGCTATATCCTCTATATAAGCAGACAAATGTAATGGTCTTAGATCAGGTTTTAGTTTCCCATTTTTATTTCTACTTTGTAATTATATTCTCTTCTCTACTCTTCTCTTCTCTCCTGAAAGCATACTAAGCCTCCGAACCCAGATGGATTGTCATACATCCACTTGTAAGTTCGTCTATCATAGTTAAATGTATTTTTGAATCGTAATAATATTCAGTTAAGATTTTCAATCAATTGCAATTACTTACTTTGTCTTAAATTCTTCTATAATTAAATCTGAAGAAAGTTACGGTGTATGACAGACTTTGAGTCTCGCTCTGCCTAGACCACTTCAATTTATTAAATTGCTTGGACGGTTGTGTCCTATATACTTATACTACTATCCTATATACTTATTTCTCTATTATATATATATAAATTGCTTGGACGGTTGTGTCCTATAATATTAATATTAATATATTTTAATATATTAATATTAATATTTATTAATAAATAAAATGTGAAACCCATATATTAATATATTTTAATATATATTAATAAATAAAATGTGAAACTCATATATTAATATTAATATATATTAATTTTATTTATTAATAAAATTAATATATATTAATATTTATTAATAAATAAAATGTGAAACTCATATATTAATATATTTTAATATATTAATATTAATATTTATTAATATTATAATATTCAGAATTTCAACCCATACCAACTCTACCAAACATGGTTTGGTTTTCCAGCATCACTTTTTCTCACACCAAAACCATCTGCACCAAACATGGTTTGGAACCAAAACAAAACCACATCAACTCCAACCAAACCAAAACCAAAAACCAACTCCACACCGTCTACCAAACAAGCACCTATTTTAATTCTTTAAATTGTCTTTAATTATTTAATTCCTAAAAACATAGCATGGGGTTTCTTAATTCTTGTCATCTCTTATTATGTAAGACTAATTAATTATCTACACCTTATTACTATTTGCAACTCTTGTTGATTGATTTACATACATTTATTATATGATTTGAGAAGAAACCCTAAATTGTAAAAAAGGAAAAAACAAAGAAGAAGAAGAAGAAGAAACCCTAAAAAGAACTCCTTCCATTTGTTTTTAGATGTCTTTTTCAGATGAAAAGCTGCAAACTTTGTTTCATGATTTATATTATCTGTAAATTCGTTCAAAATTTATTATGATGAATTGGTAGAATAATTCTCAAAATATTTTTAATTTGTAAAATTTCATAAATCTTGGTTTTATGTCCTTAATGAATATTTGACCGATTTATTGGAAACATTTTGCCCTTCTCCCCTATTTGGTGAAAGAAAATTATTGATTATCACATCGATAAATCTTATATGATTTACATTCCGACACATAAGCCAATGTTTCCATAAAATCGATACAATTACTTATGGGTCATGTTGTAATTACTTAACACCTTATACTTCAAAATCATGCAATAATTTCTCGTCCCATGAACATAATATACATGTTAGGCTAGCATACAAAAAGAGATGCTAAACTTTATGTTATAATGAACATTTTTGTTTCTTATCAGTTTAGGTGCATTTGAATCCTTAGCCCCAACAAGTCAACATCAATATTAAATTTAGAAAGGAAAAATAAAAAATTTGGTCAACAAAAATTTATCAACCACCAATTTACCTAATTTACAGCAAGGATCTGGTTTTGTACCACACATTTATTGAATCCTAATATTCTCTAAATTCTTACTCCACAAATATTTTATGTCTAAAACCCTTTGAATGGTCTAGGTTTTCACTTTTGTTTCCTATTTTTAAATTTGAAGTACATTCAAGGTTTCTATTTTGATTTGAGAACCAAGAACTAGAAGAAATTGGAGTTACCATGATTCTTCATCAGTAGGGTAACCAAACCTTCCATATTGCAAATAAACACATTCTTTTGTCTTAGTTTGATTCTTTAGCCTTGGATATTGCTCCAATCACAAAAGGTCTATATATATATATATAGGTGTCCAATTTTCTTGGTTGATTCTACTATCACTCTCACATTATGTTTTATTGAGTTATATACAAGTTAGAAATATAAAACAACACAAATTTTCGTTGATTTCACCAAATATGTCATTGATTTCCCTATCTTTGTGGATCTAGAGATACATGTATGATCAACTTCACAACTTTGGTAATACTTTTTACTGCAGGTAAATGGTAAAAAAGATGGGAGAACCTATAATGGAACCAGACCAAGAGGATATGGTGGTAATGGGAGGAGGAGGAGGAGAAGGGAAGGGAGAGAATGGTGATAACAATTCTACTTTGGAACCAACAAAGTCTTTTCTTGCGGAGCTGAATCTTGTTGTAATTCTTTCGTTTATGTCGTTGTCAACCGAAGAACGTTTAAGTTTTCAAGAATTACACGATCACGAAAACAACGATAAACATGATGAAGTGAAGGAAGCATTGTCAAGATCGAAGACTCGAAAGCGAGAAATGAATAAATTTAATGTTGTCGATCAACGGGGATCGAGAGTTCAACAAACGAAGATCAGAGATTCTAGGTACATTTCTTTCTTGTTTATACATCATTAGATTAAGGTTTACGGAGATATCTGGAGAGAGATATTACTGGAGAAGATCCAAGTTTTATTATTATTATTATTGTGGGTTGATTTGTACATATTTATTTGGTAAGGTATTGAAAAGTTGAAAATTATTAGGTTGATCAATTATTCTATTTTACTGTGACAATTGGCTTGTATGGTCTGTAAATTGTTCTGGTATTTTTCATTCAGGCACTGCAGAAGAATGTGAATAACAAGTCATCCAAGAACCAAGAAGCAGAGGCAATGTCACCTACAAGTGCAACTTTGAAGAATGGTAGACACACAAACATTATATACATTATATATATATATATATATTTAAATCACTACACATTAAAACAGAATGGTTGTTATATATGAAACAACCCTTGGTAAACTATTGGTACCCTTACAATTTTGTATGCTTATAACCCTGAATTAACCTTAGAGGAAAGGGTTAATGTACACCTCTTTTAACTTGCAATTCATTTACAATACCACAATTCTTTCCTTCATTTAATATTAGTGCTGTGACAGAATTTTATTCATTAATTCCATGATAGTGTTTTTGAAAGCATTATTATAACAGTGATGATATGAATTAGTACATGAAATAATCTTATCACTTCATGTATGAAAAAGAGGAAATTTAGTTGAAGTGTCATGTAAATGTAATGCAGTTTTCAACAATATTTGATCCACAAGAAGCAATAATGATGCTATCAACACTATGATATATATGTTTGATCCATAGCAGGGACTGATGAAAGCTGAAAGCACTCCCACCACTTTGAATAATCTAAATAATAATTATATATGCTATCAGTATGTGTATATGAAAGGAAATGAAGAGTAAGCTAGGTTAAGGTTATAAATTAAGGGTTTTTTAGGAATCATTTTCATTTTGGTTATTCTTTCTTTTTAGTGGGTAAATATATAAATTTGTAAGAAAATCTCGGCCAGCAAAGGAAAACATAATCCTCTTAGTTTCATTGTTCCATAAATATAAAAAAACTACAAATTAAAAAATAAAGGAAAACAAATTTGAAGGGAAATAAATATTTTGAACTCTTTTCCAAGGGTATTTTAGTCATTAGAGTGTCACTTTAATGGTGAATAACTTAATTATTTTCTTAAAATTTAACAATCATTTATTTATTTATTACTACCAGTTTATGTATATATTAATTCCTCAACATGGTTCTGTTATTTTTACCAACAATTGCTGTTTTCCTCAATTAACTTGCTCAAAAAGTGGAATTATATGTATCATTTTGAAAATTCATTAAACTTAACTTGCAGCATCATCTTGATATTATGGATTTCAATATCCAAAAAGAATTGTATCTCACATGCTCACACTCAATATTCAAACAGAATTAACCATTTCCACAAAGCAAACAATTTTACATTTGAAAATGAATTGAGTTTAAACATATTTCCAAGGTCTCAAACACAAAGGAAGAACCACCTTTGTTCTTCAGGGGAGCAATGTTTTGTTCTTCAGAGAAAGAATCACACATCATTTTTACATGACTAAAGACCCCAAATTCATACAAAGTCATCACCATGAACAAACACTAGCCCATGGCATACTTCTGGGTCCAGCTCCTTGCAGTTGTTTCATACTTGGATCTGTCTGTTTTGTACATGTGAGCAATCTCAGGCACCAACGGATCATCCGGGTTCGGGTCTGTCAAAAGCGAACAGATCGATAGCAACACCTGTGAAATTAAACATAAAAAACAATAATTGCAATATCAGGTCCCAAGTGTGAAGCGACTCTCTCGGAATTTATGGATGAAAACGGTCAAATTTTAACTCAACTAACTTGTAACAAGCAACAAAGAGCAACGCCCCAGAACATTTTCCGTGGGGTATTCAAGATTGATTGCACTTATCCACGGGAATCATATGATAGAAAGTGAATGGCCTAGGGAGGAAGTCTTTACATGCACAATACCTTGTCTCATCTCTTGGATTTTTGGTTAGTCTTTTATACTTGTGAGTAGGATGCAAACGGACAGGACTCCCAGAACAGCTCGTTCTCAGCCCCTTAAAGAACTTGTTCGTGTTCATTTGTCAAAGACATGAACCAAGGACGAACCTATGTTCCAAGCTCTATTCATATATGAGAAACGAAATATATTTGCAAGGATATTTTAGAATGATTATCCCTATTTGAGGGATGGTCTCTAATAGCCCAAACTTGAACAACACGTCTTCTAAGCTCCGATTCAAGTTGGGGTCAGCTTAAACTCATGAAAATATAAATAAACCAAGCTTCAACATCACAATTCTTGCACTTGAGTTAGTTCATCTGCAACCTAGACTAGAGTCAGTTCATCAGAGCCCTAAGGTGGTGAGGCTATGCATCAGCATAAACGAACAACATGTCTCAGAAGTGTGCTTACTGCTTACAAACACAATTCGATATGGAGAAGAAATGAAAGTATTTTCAAGTACAGCAATATCAAGACAAGATAATTGTGGCCCCAATGCAATTGCCCACAGCAAGGAGGCCCCACTAAATTAAACCCAGCCTGAGAAAATATCATTAAACCAATATAGTGGCATCCCAAACTAAAAAAAAAAATTCCTTGATACAAAATAATTCAAGAAATCCAAATACCATTTCCTTGGACTCTGGTTATATTGGATCTATCATATCAATGGCTTTCAAAACAGATTTGAGAGAAAAATAACAGAGACACAATTAACCTTTATTATTTTACAAAAAATGCTCAAACCTGCATCCTTATGCTTAAGAGTATCAAAATTAGACCACGCAATGGAGCAATGGTCCCTCATTGTATAATATACTTTAAAATATCTGTAAGGCTAGAAAACAACCTTGGAAATAGTCAGGGCTGGGCTCCATTGCTCCTTTAAGATGTCAAGGCAAATACTCCCATTGCTGTTAATATTTGGATGAAAAACCTTTGTTCTGAATGCAACCTGCAACATTCAGCCACAGGTGTATTAGACTGGGAGCTTAAATTTGTAGCATGAGTCATAGCAAGTCTTCAAATAAAGATCTGATTAAATGCCCATTTCTTCTAAAAAAGAATGAAACTTTCTTTCAAGTACAGGCAACTGGTGCATTTCCTCTCTACAAGATCTAAAAGCAATGACCTTTTCTTCTTCACTGAAATAAGAATTCTGATCACTTCAAGCTCCAAAGCAATATTAGTCAAAAGAGTATCTGAACTCAAAGCAAAAGATTCTCCGTCCCACACAGCCCCCTCAGTTCCGGAATCTTATAGACTAATTCCAATTGCCCAATGGAGCTTACGTAGCTTTGGGTCATAGTACACCGTATATCCTATATAGATCACTAAACCTTCAAAAACCATGTAATCAGCCTATGAAGGTTGTTATACAGTTCTGATCCCGCTACAGCAGACTCCTAGGGAGGAAGGACAGAAGACAAGCCTAATTCTTGGTATTTCACAAGTTCTAGGGAGAACTACATAATTGTGCACATTGGAGCCTTAGGTTACAGATATTATTTTTTTGTAGGTTATATGACAACTTGAACTTCACTGCAGACATGTATGAAGTTAAAAAAAATTATCAACATCTATGCGCACATAGAGGCCTTAGGTTACACCGTTACAGATATATGAAAACTTGAAAAAGTTGGGTCATTGGGTCATGGTATCAGATCCAAAGTTCACGTGTTCAAACTTCATCGTCACCCACATTAAAAAAAATTGTTCACATGTAAGATAAAAAAAAGATCAAACGTGAGGGGGCGTGTTGAAGGATATAAATATTTTAGTTACACCCTCTCTAACAGCTTAAACTTTTAGAGTAGATGGGTGACTAACATACATGCATATGGCGGTTTGAGGAATAAAGAAAAGGTAATGCTAAAGAAAACTACATAAACATAATGATTAAGGAAAGATCAGCTATGCAAGAGATGGATTGTACTTGAGGCAGTTAAGGAAAAGTAAAGCCTAAGGAAACTAAGGCGATACTGTGGCGGAATCTAGTGTGCATACATGAACTGGGTTGATTTAAAAGGTGTGTAAAGTGAGAACATAGAGAAAAAAGGCCGGTGAAAAAAATAGAGTCAAATTATTGGGGTAAAGAGAGTGTATTTCTTGAGTGTGAAATACCTCTTGGTAATCCAGTGAGAATTGTAACTTTCATTCGTCTAACAAGAATGAGTTGTGTTGTAAACCTTGTTGTTCGGTGTCTGTCATCGTGTTTGTTGCGTGTGATCTTAGGCTGATTAATTCCTCACGAGTGGTATTAAAAACTGATACAACAGAGATTAATTCTTAACAACAGCCTTTTCTCGGAGAAAATGGATGAGGACCCAAAAGTATTGGTACCTCACATGCCACAAGCATTACTCCTGAAACTATTTTCTCACCAATTCAATGAAAATGTTGTCCCAGATTCCACCATAAACAATAGCCTCTATTCTAGAGAAACACATTTCAACCAACATCACACTCGAAACAATATAAATTTTAAAACTACAAAAATCAAAAAGAAAAAGAAAGGAATAAATCACAACTATCACACATTTATGCATAAATGACTTTCCACACGAGTCACATACTATCTTGGTAGAAGAAATTGAGAATTCAAAACAAGGTCTTTAGGCTTTCTTTCGAAGACTAAAGGATGCTTCCATTGAGTCATTGACACCCATCCATATTGTTAGGATTCTCCTACATTTTCATTACTGTAACATTCCAAGTCCTATAACAAATGCCATCAAGTACCTAACGATTTTCTTTTTCTTTTTCTTTTTTCACACTCCTCCGAATGGTGCTACAATTCACAGGATCGCCAACATGGGAATGATACTTCAGTGGCTACAACATTAAGTCCAATGAAATCAATTGACTACTACACCTTTTAAATCATGGAAAATCCACAAGAGCAACAATGAAATGCTTTCATTCATTTACAGATAAGAGTGTATAATTAAACCATTAAACACAGAAATTCCATCAAACTCATAATTTGAACAAAGCAAATGCCTCTATAGAGGGTAACAAGACTAGCCATCAAATGCCACTATATCGTGTTCTGCATCAACATGGAAACTAAAGGTATCCATACCATACATCTTTAAAGAATAAATCACTATCACACGGCTGATGAGAGCACTTTGAAAAAACTATGCACAAGAAAATTAAAATAATAATAATAATAACTAAAAACAAAACATCTCAGGGAATTTCCTAGAATGATAAAGGAAGAGATCTATGAGGCAATACCGTAATTTCTTTTTTTTAAAATCATCTCTTTATCATACCTTTGGGGGTTTAAATGGATAATCAGGAGGAAAATGAATAGTGACTAGAAACACTCCCCCTGCATAAGGACTATCAGGGGGACCCATTATTGTTGCTTGCCAGTGAAACATATCTTCACCGACAGGGCCTGTTGAAAAAGAAAATGCAACAAAGGTTCATATCTCTAAAATTGTATAAAACAGAAAACGAATATTCTACAACACAAATGACAGAACCATAGAATAAATGGATCAGAATATCATACGAAATCAAAGTCATAATAAAAGGTATTTCCATTGCATATGCATGTCTATCTTTAACAAACAAATGCTAGGAACTGGAAGGAAGTAAGATACCCTTCCAACAAGCAATGGTTACAGCACAGGATATGAGCAAAACAAATCAAGTGACTACAGAACAAAGAATGATTCAAATTAGCCATTGATGTATTTTATTCAAAAAAAAAATTGGTCCTATATCGCTTTGTAGTTGAATAAGAAGTAAGTTATAGAGATATCTCAACTAAGTTTCAAATTGGTGAGGCAGCCTCAATGACGGTTCACACCTGGTAACCAACACCAAATGTAAAAATAATTACAGAATAAAGCTCGAGTCATTGATGTATTTAACTTAATTTTTTTGGTCCGACAAGGATTCATAGTCCGAATAACCTCTAGTTCATTCAATATGTTAAAGAAATATCTCAACTAAGTTTTGAATTGATGAGGCAGCCTCAAGACCTGGTAACCAATACCAAATATGAAATAACTACAAAGAAGAATAATACATGTCACCAAATCTGTCATTCAACTACACCAAAGCAGAGAATCTTAGAAAAAAAAAAAAAAAAAAAAAACATATTATTTTGACAAAAAAAAACCCAGTAATTGGTCATAAAAAAATCTACTTTTTATAAGAGTCAATCCCAATTCCCCCAATAACACCTACATATGTGCGTATGTATACATACACAATATATATAGTATACCTTCCTCCCTTTCGGACTCAATTGGTTTTACAAATGAAGGGACTACCTAAAAAGATCAAAAGCCTAAAATTCCACACAAACTCATCCATAAAAACCTATTCATTCTTATCGCGATCATGCAAATTACTCAAATGAAAGCATTACAAACATAAAGAAAACACATCATACAAATTCATAACAAATATATACAAACATATATAAAAACAATACGTTTGTGTATCTACACATGGATACAATAATACCACTAGATCGAGTTTCATAAACAATTATATATATGTAGATAGATATATGTATGTATGTATGTACCGGCGCTGCAAGAGGTAGGAGGATCTTTCTGGAGATCCTTGAGCTCCTTCAAGATCCGCTTGGAAGCCATGGGACCAAAACGAAGCTTCGAAATGGAAGAGAAGAGATCTATATATGTGATGATGATGATGATCTGCTACAAACAAGATATGATTGATTCACAATTAACAAATACTACAAACAATTGTTGACAATTCAACCACATATATATATACATATTTGTATGTATATAAAGGGAATAAAGTGACTCACCTGTTTGCGCAATGGATTTGACAGAAAGGCTTGCTTTATTATTATTTTTTATTTATTCGTATAATTAGTAATACTAATTATGTGTGGTTCGAATTATTTGGGTGGCCCGTACGAAGTCCATTTCTCATTGGGTTGATTCTCTTGTGGGCCCCACTAATTTTATTTTATTTTTTAAAAAAAATTTCTCAATTTTGTTCACTGGGTGGCAATAGTTTGGAGACAAATATGAGGTGAATGTTGATTGTTGAACCACCAGCAACAATTTTTATTATTTCTTATAAGGATATTTTCAGTAAACCCTTGTAGTTTTATTTTTGATTAACTAAAATCCCTTCAGTTTTTATATGAGTTTTTATATGGTTAGTAAAATGTATTAATTTATCCCTCTTTTTATAATTTTAGACCAAAATATCCCTAAAATTTTATTAAATTCAAAAAAATATATATACATAATTCGTAAAAAATACATAAAAATTTTAAAATATATATAAATTTCAAAAATATATATAAAATTCATAAAAATATATATAAAATTCGAAAAAAATTATATAAAGTTCGTAAAAAAATATATAAAATTTGTAAAACATATATAAAATTCGTAAAAAATATATAAAATAA
Organism: Cornus suecica; assembly: GCA_963922005.1. NCBI lineage: Eukaryota > Viridiplantae > Streptophyta > Magnoliopsida > Cornales > Cornaceae > Cornus > Cornus suecica. The sequence goes on from OY998240.1 coordinate 11,463,880, forward strand.
AATAAAAACATATAAAATTCATAAAAGTGCTTTTCCAAAAACATATAAATTTATATATTTTTTATGAATTTTATATATTTTTTACGAATTTTATATGCTTTTTCGAATTTTATAATTTTGTTTTGAATTTTATATGTTTTTTCGAATTTTATATGTTTTTTTATGAATTTTATATATTTTTTTTATGAATTTTAAATATATTTTTTGAATTTTATATGTTTTTTAATTTTATATATTTTTTACGAATTTTATATATTTTTTTGAATTTTATAAAAAAATTCAAATTATATATATATTTTTACGAATTTTATATATATTTTCAAATTTTATATGTTTTTTTAAAATTTTATATATTTTTCACGAATTTTATATATTTTTTTACGAATTTTATATATTTTTTTGAATTTTATAAAAAAAATTCAAATTATATATATATTTTTACGAATTTTATATATTTTTTCAAATTTTATATGTTTTTTAAAAAATTTATATATTTTTTACAAATTATGTATATATATTTTTTGAATTTTATATGTTTTTTTTAATTTAATAAAATTTCAGGGGTATTTTGGTCCAAAATTATAGGAAGGGGGGCAAGTTGATACATTTTGCTAACCATAGAGGGATTTTCTGAACTGGAAGAAGGTTAGTTGATCAAAAATAGAACTACAGGGGAGTTTACTAACAATATCCCTTTCTTATAATTGTTGGTTATTTTACATTTACCTACTTGAGTTTAGACCTTTTATCGGAACCTCCAGGATTTCAAATATCGGGACCTCAAGAATTTCAAATTTATCATTTACTTTTATCAAGGACCTTCCGGGATTTCAAACTGAACACTTACAGTTTTTAAAAATGAAACGTGGGACCTCAAGAATTTCAAATTTATCACTTACTTTTATCAAGGATCTTCCAGGATTTCAAATTGAACACTTACATTTCTTAAATTAAGCTCCTTTTGGTAAACAATTTCTTGTGGAAGTATGTCTAAAAAAAAAAAAAAAAAATCAAAGAAAAAAAATAAATCACTTGAGTTACCAATGTAAAATTGTTCTATTCTGGAAACCCGATGATTTTTGAAATTTTGGAGTTATGTCATGAGGTTTTGACCAATTCTGAATTAGTGTTTAGTTGTTGCACTTTACAACAAGGATGGACAATTTGGGTCTTCAACTAAATTTTGAAGGTGAATTAGACTTAGCTTAAATTTAATTTAGACGGAGAATATGGGTTTGACATCTCAAATAAATTAATGATTCGAAAATTTCAAGTTGATGACAATTTACTATTCAAGGTTACATATGTGATTGTATATTGCTTTGAAACTTATTTTTCGGATGTTTGTGGGTATCATTACTGGAAACCCTCACGAGACTATAACTCGTCCACTAGGGGTTCAAAGGATTATTGCATATGCTAAATGCAATCGAGAGTTCCTGCGAAAGTGGTATAGTTAGGTTTTTTTTGTTTTTATTTTTGTTTTGCTCGAGGACTAGCAAAATATAAGTTTGGGGGTATTTGATAAGTGCATAATTCATACACGATTAACCTCCAAAAATATATTTTTTAGTCATTTATTTTAAATTATTTTAATTAATATGTGTGTTTTTATATTTTTATAGGTTATTGGTGATTTCTGGTACAAATGGGTTAAATCCATCTAAACAAGCCCAAAATCTGTTTAGACCACGTCTTAGTATTTGGGCCATATATTTCAGCCCGTTTTTCGGATTGGTGTGAGCCCAGTGTTCCTAGAAAGCTGATTCAATTTAAAGAATATTGGTATTTCACATAGAGACCCTAATTCTGAAGTTTAGAGGGCGAAAAAGACATTTTAAATCTGGCATACTATTTTGTGCGAAAATCAGCATCATCTTGGTAATATAATCACAGATTTTGAAGGAACGATCAGAATGGAGTGAAATCAAGGGTTGTGGGAAGAGAATTTGATTAACAAGAAAAGACTATCTCACCAATATCTTCCAAATTGATCAAAAGTGGGATGCAAGATATCACCAATTAGGAAAAGAAATATGGGAATATTGTATTCTCTTATTTACTTTCCTAAATGAAACCTTGAGGACCCCTATAAATAGGGCATATGTGGATGCACAAAGGATCGACAGCCAAGAAACAAAAGGGGAAGACCTGTGCGATCAACGAAGAAATCCAAAATGTCTTCCACTTATGATTTCGGGTTTGGTCGTTCTTGTTTTATTTTTCTTGTATAGTTAATTCGTTCGGCCAAGGCCGAGAGGAAACCCTAGTCATGTTCAATATTATAGTTTTCAATTGTAGACATTATTGAATATTTTGGTTAATGAGTTCTTCTTCTTCTTATTATATATATGTTAATGCTTTCGATTTTATGTGCTTTAACTGAGACTAAAATTGAACGTATTTCATTCCTATCATATAGATTATTTGTGTCTGACCACGAACATGTAATCTACTTGGCAATTTAAGAAGAAGATAATAAATTATAATTGTTTATGCCTGACCATAGATAGATAATTGTGATTTATATTTTCCTTCAATGATTTATTTATTATTTTTGGCCAAGATAATAAAATATTGAGTTGAACCTATGCCCTAACCCGAATAGACCATCTATGAACGTAATAATAATTATTATTTAGATGTGTGGAAATTAATTGGATATTTAATGAGTTTACAATTGAAAATCGGATTTGTGATGATTAGTGGTGAAATCAAAGTTTTGGTATTCCTTTTGTATTATTGTATTTATATTATTTTTTCACAATCATCAATAATTTGTTGAATTAGTTAGATAGTAGTTTTTAGATTTAATTTGTCTTAATCAATCCTCGTGGGAATGACCTCGCAATACTTGTACTATTTACTACTATGATTCGTATACTTGCGAGTAAAATTTGATTTGGGTTAATCTATTTTTTGGGTTATTCTAAATTTCACAACAATGGCGCGTTTTGTTTTTGATGTTTTGTTTTTAGTGAAAACAAATTAGATATTTTTACTTAAAATCTAAATGATGATTGGTAACGTAAATTTAAATTTATTTTAATCATGTTAAAAGAATCGTGCAAAAATATGAAATTGATATTTTTATTTTTTATAAAACATTTCAAATTCATGCTACAGAATAAAATAAAACAGACCATACCAAACATACTCCACTACAAAATGCATTGATTTTCGATAAAATAAAATAAATAAAAAAAACCCAACTGAATCGGGACCTTAACTACTTGAATAATTCGAATTTTGGGTTACAATGAATTTATCTTCAAATTCGAATTTGCAACTCGGTCCAATACTTTTATTAGAAATAAGATTAATTCAATTTAAATATTCACAAAAAAATTATTTTGGAGTTAAAATGTTGATTCAAATTATTCTTAAGCACAAAAAATATAAAATCCTTATTGCAATTTATTTTTGTTAGAATTAAAATCAAATAATTAAACTTGTTTTAACCACATATTTTGATATCTAAAAAAAAAGTATTACTACTAATAATACAGGTTGGACCAACGCTTTCACATATTGCTTTCAGATTACTGCATTGCATCTCAATGACTTGCCCATGTTACCCCATGTCCACATCAAAACCACCTTTGAAGTAATAACAATAGATTATTCAAATATCGATACTTTTCTTCATTAAGCAATGATGAAGATCATTAAACACCTAATATTAATACTGGTTAAAATTAAATCACAAAAAATAAGAATCGTGATGTACATGATTACCCGTTTTGAGTTGACTCGATGTTATAGGAGATTAGGGTTTGTTTGGTTAGTATTTTTAAAAATTTAAAAATTATAAAAAAATATCTATTTGGTTTAACTTTCTAAAAATTCAATTATAAAAATAATTATTTTTAAAAAATATATTTTTATTATTTTTTAAAAATTATTTTTTATCCTCAAAAATAATTTTTAAATATACAAATCAATCAGTCCTTATATTTGATTGTTGAAGCATTCACAAGTGGTGGCTTTTCATTTGTTATTCCCCATTATGTTACTTGACCAACTCAACAATGACCTTGTTTAAAACTTAGCCAAACCCTGCTCAATTTTTCCGTTGTCAATTTTCTAATGTGTCACATAGTTGAAAACTTGACAAGTAATATATAATCACAGTTCGATAATTGACAATTAAGCTAAGCAAGTATTTTATTTCATTTTATTAAACTTGACCTTATTAGTTGGGTAGTACACCAAACATTAGGAGCACGGATGGTAGAAAAAGCCGCCCGTTGGGAACCGAACCGCCCCAATCCGTCTATTTTTTATCATTTTAATTGTTTTATTTAAAAATGGGGTGGTAATTAGGGGTAAAAAAAAATTTAATGATTATGAGATGAAGGACAGTTTGAGGGATTCTTCTATTGGGGAACCGTCCCAAACCGTATAATTAATATTTAATTTTTTATATTAAAATTATATAGTTATATATTTATTTAAATCTTTTTATATTAAAATTATATTAATATCCTTAAACAAAATAAATATTTCCTTATCTACCCTCTAAAAGTATATAAAGAAAATCCTAATTTCTAAACCTATTATAAAGTGGACTTGTTAGTTTTTGTTATTGAGTAGACTTGTTGTTTTTGTTATGGAGTTGTATTTTATTAATATTTTATGATTTAAATGTGGATTATTATTTTATGTTGTTATAATTGGAGACTTTTATTTAAGTTTGTTTATTTAGATTTGAATTACTTGTGGATCTTAAATTTTTATTTTTATTTTAGAAAATTATTGCGATTGAATTAATTGAATAATTCTTTGTTTTATTTTTGTTTTAGAAATTATTCCGATTAAATCAATTGAATAATTGGTTGTTTTTTATATAGATTTTAGCAAAATAATAATGTACTTATATTTTGTAGGGGGGGGGGGGGGGGGGGGGGGGGGTGGTTATGGAGGTTATGGGGTTATGGGGGACGGGTGTAACGGTTTGGGGCGGTTATGAGAGTGAGAATGAGATTTTTAAGCGGTTGTGGGATATCAGAATTTTCGCGATTTTGATTTTAGGAATTGAGAAAAACCGCCCCATTGTCATCCCTAATTAGGAGAAATGTAAGTAGGTAGGTCACCTTCAAGGGCACCGACACTCATTTTAAGAACGAAACTCATTTTTAAGAGCCATATTATCCAAGTCCGTTCCCCATATAGACATATAAATTTGAAATAATCCATCCGTCAATGACTGTTCTCACTGTATTTCACCCAAACAAACTGACAGAAAGAAAACAAGTAATGGCACTGTCAAGAGCATATCTCTTGGATATTTTGCAGGTAAAGAGGTGGTAAAAAATTTACCTATAAACTATTTGCATTCCAAACTGAACTACAAATCCCAACAACAAAACTATCCACAACAATTGAAACTCAAACACACTTTGATAACACTTACAAATCAGTTCATAGAAAGAAAGAAGTGGAATGTTTGTTTATAACAGAAGTTGAAAATGTCAAATTACAATTATATTCTTCAATTGAACTTTCAATCTTCCATTAAAAAAAAAAAAAAAAAACCCTAAACCTAGAACGAACTAAAAAGAATGCAGAAGCCATTTTTGAAAAACTTAGGCTTTTCCTAATCTATTACAGGAATTACCACAACCCTAGACATAAATTATGCTTGATTATAATTTATTCATTTCGACCTACTGTTAGTCTATACCACCTTAAAGTTACCTTCAGTACTCACCCTTCCACCGTAGTATCAACAGACCGTAATTAATGGTGTTGTCATCCCTCAAAAATCAAGGTCATCACTAAAAAAGCTTGAAGGCACAACTGTGAGTTCCAACCGTCCTGTCCATTCCTCACCCGGCCTCAAAGTGATAGGTCTCTCCATAGCTGACCCATCGACACAAAGCATCTGCTGGTACTCTTCATCGCCCAAATCCACCATTGCTTTCGATTTCTTCTCCCAAGGATTCCACACCGCTGAGGCACCAAATGATAAAAAGATGTTTAGTAACATTTCAATTTTTGTTTCTTTGGTTTCTGGATACATTCCAAGGGCATCATAGTTTTATTTTTTTTCATTTCATTTTGGTTTTAATGGGAATTACAAAATGGATGATAATTCTTCCCCTTGCCTAAAAAACCTCCAGCCTAGATTAAAGGTCTCATTTTATAAGATGTCTTCATTGCATACTCAAAAAGAATTTACAAGCTTGATAAGTCATACTTGATTGAGATAGAAAAATGCTATTTCAAGCTAAAATGTGGGCTCGAGTTCCTGTTGTACTGGAATCAACTGTGTAGGACATGTAATTGTTGACATGTTGACACATAAGGGAAAGAGAAAAAAAGAGAATGCAGTCGGAAATTTCAATCTACATATTCTAAAACCCAAGATCAATGGTGCCAATGAAAAATAATTGGTCATAAAGGTTCTGATAAGCAACTTAAATTACTTGTTTGATAATTACATAAACCAGGAACTATCCTAGCTCTGTAGCCACACATGAAGTTCTTGTAATACAATAATGACTAGACCTGTTCAGTGTGACATCAATGCCCACCTAGTTGAGTTTTAAATCAATCTATAATTCTTAAGCTTACTGATCTTCTAACTTCAATGCCTGTCAGATGTTTAATTACAATTATGAAGCTTCCTTAACTTATATAAACATCATTTCAAAAGTTCTCATTTTAAAATTTTGGTTTGTTGAAAGTTAATAGAATCATCTTACCTACATCAGGTAGCCCTTCCTTCCTGATTACGTAGGTTCGTTTCCTTCCATGATCAAGAACAGCAATCACATTTGGAGAACTAAGATAAATGCGATCTACCTGCAAGAAAAACAAAACTATCATCTAAATGAGAACCTTCCATTCACATTTATTCTTCTCTATATGAACAACTAAATCACATCCCGCTTAATCCCACATTCTCTACAGATCCTCAATTTCTCTATATTTGTAGAAAATCAAATAATGTGCTGCAGCAGGGACAAAAGTAGTTTATACAAGCATACAATTCTCAATGTCTTGAAACCCTCATGGACAGAACAGACAAAACACAGTTTGCCACTTTATTTTTTCCAAAAAAAGCACAATGAATTTTGGTATACATTATTTCTAAATGGTATACGGCACCTTTTAGAGAGTCAACAATGCTATCTTCTTCTCTAAACCTAAACTTTACATTAACTGATGACAAATCGCAACACCTCATTGTCTTGATAACAGAACTAAAAACATCTTATTTGTCACTAGAATATGCAAAAACATTTTAAAAAAAAAAAAAAACTCTCAGATATTTTATGGGATGAACGGCACACATTTTGCAATAATTCAGGAACATATATCCCCACCCCAACCAATTAGTGGGATTTTCGACCTTTACATAAATCTGAAGTGATGTGCAACTTCAAAATTGTCATCCAGCAAAAAGGATAGATGATAATTTACCTCGGATTCAAAAGTTAGGGCATCCCCTTGTTCAGTAAACCGTTCTTTCTTGCAAAGATTGTCTAGATAGTCAAGAGTTTCCAATCCTTCTACCCTCACTTCACTACAGATACAATCATGTTCTTATAAGTAAAATATGTTTAGCATAGAAGTATTGGCTACTATAAATAGCAGAAAGAGCTGGAAATAGGTAAACCAGAAAATCGTCCTAACAGTGAAGTTATTCAAGGATATTAGAAAAGAATGTCATATTTAATCGTCTCCCTATTTGATCTCAACTATATATGCTTTAGCAAGAATGGTTTATAATAAAGGAAGCTATACTGACAACCCCCTGAAATTGCCTTGTTTTTGTTTTTTGCAACAGCACTAAACCATTTTACACAAACTATATTTGACATAAAATATAGGCAGTGATCATGACTTAACTGAAAATAGACCAGAAGCATTAGTTGTGTACATTTAACAATCCAACACACAAAAACCGTTGAGATTAAACATTGAAACATATACAGCTTCCTATACATGGAAAAACTTCTTCCTTGCCTAAATAATGAACATAATTGATGAATTGCAAATTTGGAAAATACATAATAGCTCTGACCAGTCTCTTTTTTATCTCTATAAACTTGGGTATCAGAATTTAAAAAAATAAAAGAGAAAATAAGCATTTTAACTCCATTCATATGCCAACAGAAGTTCAAAGTAAGATGCAGCATACCATACATCAGAGACAGACAAGTATGTGTGATAAGCAAATGAGAAGCTAAACGGTTTGCCATTGATGTTTCTAATGCGCGATATCAAGATCAAACTACCATCCGCAGCAAGAGAAACCCTTAGACGAAACTCGAAACTGAAAAAAACAAAAGTGAGAAAATCCCATCACAAACCATCAACTCTTTGAATACCCACTAACAATAAAAGAAAAAATATTAATACTTTTAAACATGTAAAAGAATTCGATGAAAAATTCATGATTAGTGAAGCACACTGGGCCGAGATCCCAAGAGACTACATTTTAATACAATCTTTTGGTTCTATCCCATGAAAAATTAGAATGAAATTTTAGAAAAATCCAATGAGATACCTATATGGCCAGCACTTGAGATCTTCTTCAGATGGTTTCAGTAGCAAGTCAACAAAGGATTTGCCAGGGGAATCATCTGTGTTCAGTGTTAGAGGGTTTTCCTCAATGGACCAAGTCTTGTTCCTCGCAAACCCGTGCTGCTCAAGTGCACCGTGATTTCCAAACTACATGAGCATTAACAAAACCCTTGAGTGCAAATACTCAAAGCCGGTATATACTACTTAATCAATACATATAGAGGAATGCAAAACAATACCTGTGGGAAACATACAGATGATCCTCCCCGCACTCCTTTCGGGGGTTTAAAAATTGCCTATATTCATAAAAAAAAAAAACAAGCAGCGCATCAAAATTTTAAATCTAGCAAGGAAAATTGGTTTCAGTAATAAGCATCATCAAATAAAATTAAATTCAGTTGAGAATATGTCAGCTTATTAGAGGTCAAAGAATAAACTTAACTACAAAATTTGAAAGAGAAGGTGTGACATGTGGCACCAAAAATATTATGTAACTTGTTATAGAAAATCTATTATCTATCCAGGTTTATATATTTCAATCATATTACAAAATTACATGTAATATTACAATAGAACATAATTAGAGGATCATACCTTGCTACTAGTGAATAGCTGTTCTTCCCCATGATTATTCCTCCAGGAAACTACCCTTCCTCCATGTAAGCTAACCTGTATTGATCAATACTTAACATTCAGTAAGCCAGAAACCGCATATGTATATATACACATATATATATATTAGATAACTCTTGGTATCAACTAAAAGCAAATTTGAATTGAAAAAGAGAGATAAGAAGGGTCTAACCCTTGCTGAAGCGCCTTGTGGGTTGCGAAGAACAACCTCATCAATCCCATTCCAGTCCTTTGTCACTTCAATTGCTGCCCCCCTATTGTCCCAAACTGCTGCAGGATGCCCCATTTCTCAGAAACACCAATCTCTCTCTCTCTCTCTCTCTCTCTCTCTCTATATATATATATATATATATATATAAGAACTTCCAAATCCTAATTGAACATCCAAGACACAAAGAACTCAAACCAATGAAAAAAATAAACCCATTACAGAGAGTTGAGAGTTAACACCTTTCTTGTGACAAACATGTGATGTGATCTTGTGAATCAAATTGAAAGACCCACATACCACTTTCTCATTCTCACCCTCAGATCCACAAAACCCTAAAAACCAGAAACCCCCAAAATTTCAATTAATACCTAACAAGGAATCAAATCTTCTAAACCAGGAAATGTAGACATTTGGCAACTTCAGAGAAATGCTTAATCTCTCACCTTGGATTTGCTAAACAATTTTTTTTGTCATATTTGGACAATCAGATGAAGTATGAAATTGGAAAAACTAAACCCTCAAAAAAAGGAAAAAGAAAACTTTAAATTCAACTCTAAAACTTTCTATCAAAGAATTCCACAAAACTAGAACTTTCCATAAAAAGAATAAACCCCAGTTACCAAATCTCACAACACAACAAACTCAAAAACGGTAATTTTATCAGAAATTTAAGTGATTCAAATTTTCTGGCTCTTTTGAAATTCAAATAATTTTGGGAGGATAAACTCAATCGCTGAAACCCATACATATATATATAGATATAGATATATATAAATCTATTGAGGGACAAAAATCATAACTGAATGCTATGCATGGGCTAGATTTGAGTGAATGAAATAAGTTAAGATTAAGATGGGTTATAGGAGGCAAAAATGTGGAAACACGCGAGAGGAGTGAATAAAGAAACATGAAAACATAGTTAATGAGAAAATAAATGATTCTTTGTGTACAAAGCCATTGAAGATTAAGTCCATGAATAAACGGTCAAATTTTGAAAAAGTGTACGGAGATTCAGACTAATGTATTTAAACCGTTTTTTCTTTTGTTTTTTTAAAGATGCATATTATACACGCATACTCGCACGTATAAATAAAATATTATTTGCTACATTGTTTGTGGGTTGCCAAGGGTGGGAAAGGGAAAGGGAAAGGGAAAGGGAAAGGGAGGGGGAAAAACTCTTTTTTCATGTTTGGCAGCCGAGAAAATTGTGGTTGAAATAGTTTTTTGTTTTCTGAAAATTAAAAATTAAAAAATTATACAAAAGTCTGTTTCGTTTAATTTTTTGCTTAGTTATTTTCAGAGAACTCATATTTATTGTTCTCAAAAAACTGTTTTATATTTTCAGAATTATCGAAAATAATTGTCAGAAATAATTAAAAAATTATACAAAAGTCTGCTTCGTTTAATTTTTTGCTTAGTTATTTTCAGAGAACTCATATTTATTGTTCTCAAAAAACTGTTTTATATTTTCAGAATTATCGAAAATAATTGTCAGAAATACAAATCAAGCAGGCTTAAGTGCAATTACTCTGAAACTATGAGTTTAAATTGCATAACTTATGGTAGTAATTTTCTACTTTGAAAATTGAGAAACTGCACAAAGTCTGTGGTTCAGGTTTAGAAAATTGACTTATAAGATGATAAAATGGTCTGTGGATTGTTGAGAACTATTTTAAAAAATACATATCTAACATACCCTTAAATCCTTCATTTTTAGAGAGAAAAAAAATTATATATAAAGTTTATTTGATTAACAGATTTATGAAGCAGGTTGTGAAAAGTAGGTTAAAAAAATACTAGTTTTGAATGTAATTCTCTCAAAAAAGTTCCTTACCCAAAAAAAAATTTCATCTCACGAAAGTTTATTATTAATGTTTTAATAGTGTTAAATCCCAACAATATTAATTTATCAAAAAAGAATTAAATTTTATAAAAATAAAAATATATAATTGAAGGTAGAGTTTAGTTGGATCTAGATGTGGTTCTACTACAATATGTAATGGGGGAGAGTATGGGGTAGGTGCAAAAGAAAATAAAAGGCAGAATGGGATAGTAATGGATAATGTCAATAATCAATATGGTTGAAACATCCAAAGCATACATACCTTTTTTGGGGGAATTTTTTTAAAAAAATTTTGGTGGGGAGAAAGATTGGATTAAATAAGACATTACTTAGATGTGGGGAATAATTAGGCAAAAGTGCAAAAAAAAATCCTAAACTTTACGGTAGCGAACAAAATATCCCCTGGACTTACAAAGTGGAGTGTCTCTGAGCAAGACACTCCGAGAACTTTCCCAAAGTGAACAAAATACCTTATATTTTAAAAGTGAGCACTTTGTCCCCTTCACTCATATGTGCATTTAGTCATTTACCTCTTTAGTACTTTACTCCCTTCACTCATTTATCTTTAGTGATAATTAAAAAAAATTAAAAACTAAACTATTTTTTTAGAAGTAAAATTAAACTAAACTAATTTGTCAATTCCTTAATTATAATTTAGTTATATTATATATTTTTTAATTTTTATTCTATATTTTAACTCCAAAGTTGTTTTATTTATTTATTTTTTTAAAAAATTATATCTTATATGTTATGTTTTAGATTTTACTTAACACACTATTAATACAATTCAATTTTAATAAGTTTAATTGTATTCAAACTTCATCACTAAAACCTAATACTAATTTGGATTATATTAAATACAAATAAGTTACAAAGGTGAACAAGTTTGGAATTAAAGTATAATATAAAAATAATAATAATATATATAAAATAAAATTATAATTAAATTGTGATTAAGTAATTAATAAATTAATTTAATTTTACTTCTCAAAAAAAAAAGTTTAATTTTAAATTTTTTATTTAGTTATTACTAAAGATAAATGAATAAATGCATAAAAGAGTGAAGGGAGCAAAATGCTAAAAAGGGATAAATGAATAAATGCACATATGAGTGAAGGGGACAAAATGCTCACTTTTAAAGTTCAGATGAATATTTTGCTCACTTTGAAAAGGTTCGGGAATAACTTACTCACTTTTAAAATTCAAGAGGTTTTTTGTACACTTAGGAAAGTTCTGGAAGGTTTTTTGCACTTTTGTTGAATAATTATTAGAAATGACATTCCATTTTTATGGAATGAAATTAATATGGGACATTAGGAAATGGAAGGAGTAGTTAACTTGAATATTAGTACTCAGTTACGCAACATATAAAATAGTGATGTGAGATTAATAACGTTATGGAGATAATATCCGCACAAATAGAATTGTATTTTATTCATGATTTGCTTCGGTGGATAAGTGACATATCTTTTTGTTGGCCATAGATTGATCTTGTGGGGACATCAACGGTCAAAAATGACTCGTTTGAAACGCATGTTCCTCTTATGGTTGGCCACGCAATTCTGAAACAATTGGCGCAAATTATGTTGCGCTTAATGTTGACTCAAGTCGTATTTCAAATTTGAAGTGGCAATTGAGGACCAAGTCAACATATAGGTCAGGACCATATAAGCCTGTCACATAAAATGCACCAAAACCAAAGCAAGCCACCTGAAAGAAATAAATGAATTCCAAAATTCTTGGGTAAATCCATAGAAGGTTTCCTGTTCAACTTTTTGACAACATGAAAAAATCAAAAGTTCTGCCCTCCCAAAAAGTAATAAGTACTTGGCCATGGACTTGTAAACCCTCTATTTTTGTTTGATCTGGTCTGGTTTTATCCGGTCTGATTTGGTCCAATTTGATCTGGAAAATTCTGTTTGGTAAGCGATCTGGTCTTATTATTTATTATAATATTTATTTATATATTATTTCTTTCTTTATTTATTATTTCTTCAATTTATAATACATTTTATTATTTATATTATTAAATTATTATTTATTAATTTATAAATATATTATATTTATTTATTATTATTTCATTATTTAATTCATTTAATTTATAAATTATTTATTCATTTTTAATTATTTAAAAATATATTATATTAATTTATTATTATTATACTCATTTTTTATTATTATTATGAAGTATTTATTCATTATTATATTTACTTATTATTTATTATTATATTTATTTACTATTATATCTATTTATTATTTTTTATTATATTTATTTATTATTATTATTTATTTCATTTTGTTTATTATTTATTATTTTTATTATATTTTTAAATATGTTTTATGTAATTTATTATTATTATTATATTTATTTATTATTATTGTATTCATTTTTTATTATTATTATGTTTTATTTAATTTATTATTTATATTATTAATTATTTATTTTTAATTATTTATAAATATATTTTATTATTTATTCATTTATTATTATTATAATTATTTATTATTATTATATTCATTTTTTATTATTATTAGGTGTTATTTATTTCATTTTGTTTATTATTTATTATTTATATTTTATTTTTAAAATGTGTTTTATTTAATTTATTATTATTAATAATTTATTATTATTATTTATTCATTTGTAATTATTTATAAATATATTTATTATTATTATTAATAATTTTTTATTATTATTGATTTGGTCTTACTTGGTCTAACAAAAAATTTAGGACCATTACTACCAAACATGGTCTGGTCCCATAAAACACAAGACCAGACCAGACCAGACCAGACCAGCTGGAATCGAACCACCTACCAAACAGGGCCATAGTTTGTGGAAGAACTTGTCCTAATAAAAAATGTTATTCGCATCTCCCTCCATTCCCACTTTTTAAGTGTACAGAATTTTTAACTTTTTAAAATAATCACCTTAGTGTTTTTCTTATATTAACTTTGCAAAATTGCATAATACCCATGTACTTTGGTTCACTTGCAAAATATCTTCTGTGTTATTTTTTATCTAAAATTACTACCTTATGCTTTTCAAAAGTTATAAAATACCCTCATATGTTTTGCTTAGCTCCAAATCACTACCTTGTATTTTTCAAAAGTTACAAAATACCCCCCTTAGTTATGTTTTACACAAAAATATTGATCATTGTACTCCCTTGTCTTGTAATAACCCATTTAGTATTTTGTTTACTTTTTTTTTCTCTTTTTCAATGATATAATTAATAATTCAAAATTCCACACATATATTTATTTATAGGGGTGTTCAAAACCGGTTCGGTTCCTTAAAAATAGGAATCGGAACCGAACCGGAACCAAAATTTCGATTCCGGTTCTGATTCGTACTATCATTTTTTAAAAAAAAAAGTAAAAAACACCAAATATCAAAAGATAATATAATTTTATATATGTCAATATTTTGGTTTGTAGACAGAATGATAAAAAAAAGGAGAGAAAGAAACGAGAGATCTAAGATTTAGTGAAATCCGTAATTCAATATAATGTTACTTATAATTTAATAAATTTATATATATATATATATATATATATATATATTTGTAGCTATTCAAAAAAAAAATTGGTAGCTTTTTTTTTTTATATAGTTTTAAATAGTTTTTAACGAATTATATATTTTTTCACGAATTAAATATAGAAACATATATAAAATTATATTATCTTTTGATATTTGGTATTTTATTTTATTTAAAAAATGATAATACGAATCAGAACCAAAATTTTGGTTCTAGTTCGGTTTGATTTTGTTTCCTATTTTTAAGGAACCAAACTGATTTTGAGCATCCTATAAATAAATATATGTGTATGAAGTTTTGAATTACTAATTATATTATTAAAAAAGAGGGAAAAAAGTAAAAAAAAATAATTAAAAAATGGGTTATTACAAGGCAAGGGGGCAAAATGGTCAATATTTTTGTGTAAAACATAACTAAGGGGGATATTTTGTAACTTTTGAAAAGTACAGGGTAGTAATTTGGAGCTAAGCAAAGTACGGAGAAGTATTTTATAACTTTTGAAAAGCACGAAATAGTGATTTGGGACAAAAAATAACACAAAGGGTATTTTGCAACTGAACAAAAGCACATGGGGTATTATGCACTTTTGCCTTTTAACTTAAATAAATTACTTCATTTATCTCAGGGTCTGTTTGGTAGAGCTATGTTTGTGTTGAAATAAACAAAAAACACGTTTTTGTTTTTTTGTTTATTCATCCAAAAACATAAGTATGTTTAGTAGGGATGTTTTTTAGGTCGAAATTGAAAAATTAAAAATCAATAATATAAATAATAAATATAATATAATATAATAATAATAAAATGAATACAATAATAATAAATAAATATAATAATAAAAAATGGACTAAATAATAATAAAACAATAAAATAAATAATAAATTACGTAAAACATATTTAAAAATATAATAAATATAATAAATAAATATAATAAAAAATAAAAATAAAAATAAATAAATATAATAATAAAAAATGGACTAAATAATAATAAAACAATAAAATAAATAATAAATTACATAAAACATATTTAAAAATATAATAAATATAATAAAAAATAAAAAATAAAAATAAAAATAAATAAAAATAAATAAAAATAATAATAAATAATAAGTAAATATAATAACAAATAAATACTTCATAATAATAATAAAAATGAGTATAATAATAATAAATTAATAAAATATATTTTTAAATAATTAAAAATGAATAAATAATTTATAAATAAAATGAATTAAATAATGAAATAATAATAAATAAATAAATAGAATATATTTATAAATTAATAAATAATAATTTAATAATATAAATAATAAAATATATTATAAAGTGAAGAAATAATAAAGAAAGAAATATAATAATACATAAATAAATAATTAATAAATAGTAAAATCAGACCGCTTACCAAACAGATTTTTAAGTTTAGTATCTAGTAGAAACACTCCCAATAAACACCAAATTCCTGTTTATTGGAATATGCCTAAAATTTGGGTAAGTGAGAAAGTGTTTTTTAACAAACATAGCCCAAAAATAGTAAACCAAACAAGTTTATAAACACAAAAACATAAACAGACACAAAAACATGTCTACCAAAAATGCCCTTATAGTTTCAGTTTATAAGTTCAACAAATGAATGTACAATTAATAATATTACAGCAATAATGTTATTTCCACACACACAAAAAAAATAAAAAATAAAAGAAGTTAGTTACACCTATTTGTTTGGTAGAATTGGGTGAGTGAATAGTAATATGAACTAATAATAATCCATCCAGCAGTTGATAACTATTCACTACTCAAACAACTTAAAAACTAACTAATAAGGAGATCAACTAATTAGGAATTGTTAAATGGATAAGTATAAATATATTTAAATTTTAAATCTCATGAAGTTTATTTTTTCGGGTGAAACAGTCTTGTGCGTCTACTCTACTCGCTCCAAGTATATGGTCCCAGGGGTCTAGGTCCAAGGGTTGGGAGTTAGATATTTTTTTAAAGTATATGGTATGGTGACTTTCCAAATTGGACAATTATTTTGTATGCATGTGCAGGAAAACAAATGAATTGGGCCTGGGCTGTGATTTTGTTGGAATTTATAAGGCCCAATCACAGTATGTTGCCTCATTATAGCTAAACTTGAGTTACAGACTATAGACTAGAGATTAAACAAGAGATAAAAGTACAAATAGCCTTAGTAGAAATGACCAGGAAAATGAAACCACATAACACCATAAAATACCTTTCAAATAATTACCAAGCTGCCAAGAATCATATGCTTACAGTTCATATGCTGCTTGAAAAATTACATGAAACAGATGATTAGGTTTAATAACATTAGCTAATCTACATTTTTAAGTTACATCAACTATCAGTGGCCATCCCAGCACTCTGAATCTAATAAAACACAAATCAGTTCTGCCAGGAGATAGTTATAGTTACGTCGCAAGTCAAGTAGTCCAGTGTTTTTAATCCTACCCGGTTATTTAGTTACCATGCTACCGTTAGCAGCAATTTTGGGCTTGTAATTATGCCAAAATCACCTCGTAAACTTTGGAATTTAAGATGAAGTCGGGGTGTAGAATTACAGGTTATTTGATCAGCCAGCGGCAACAGCATTGCCTCGAGAACTTGTGCCAAGGAGTGGACGAAGCCTTGCACTGGAGTTATTGTCATGCATTTCACTGTCTTTACCGTTTCCATCAAATGAACCTGAAGCGTGGACTCTGGACAGCAGGTTCTCTGTATTGACCTCCCACTTGTCATCAACCTCACTTGATATAACCTCTTCTTTTACTCGTACTTGCGCGTTTTTTAGTTTCTCCTGTGAGTTCAAACCAATTCATAAGCCCGGGATGAAAATAGTTGAGAAAGTTTGAGCAATCCAGAGGAGACATAAAACAATGTGGAAAGAAAAGTTGGTAATACCATTAATGAAATGTTTTCAAGCTTTGCTTGTTCAGAATTATCTATTAGTCGAGAAATCTCCATCTTAAGTGACATGTTCTCAGTTGTTAGGGATGCAACAGTCTTTGCATGTTCTTCAGTTTCAGCCTGGAGGGGGAAAAGGTCACATAAGAGAAGCTAGATTGACATATAGACTACAAATAGGTTTAGATCAGCATTGAAAATTTTAAGTTCTTATTAAATTGCATGTTTAAATATTGACTGTACCTGCTTCCTTAATCTTGACCTTCTCGCAGATTCTCGATTAGACTGCTTTCTCTTTTCCCGTTTCAGCTCCTTCTCATTCTGAGGGAAGCAATGAATATAACATATAATTAAAAGCTAGATGCAATATAACTAAAACTTCAGCACCATGACGGTTTGTCTGTTTAAATCTTTTCTCGAAAGAATAATTAATATGTATCATTAATTCAATGGTGCAAGTTGAATCCTGTATAAGCTTAACGATACACTTTATGCAACTGGAAAGATTAATTACTAAAACAATGGAGGAGGAACATGTAGGAATACCTGGAACCAGACTTCATTTGGCATCAGCATGCAAGGTAGTGGAACAGTAGTTGAATTGGTCTGCGGATTTGCACCAGGAGTATTCCTATGCTCAGATGCTGTTGTCATGCTAGGAGAAAGTACACTTCCCACCTCTTCTCCTGCAACACTTGCAGGAGCAAAAGTGACTCCCATCACCTTATCAGAAGGCCCGCTACCTTCAGTGGAGGGAACTGGACTGCTCCGTGTCTCCATCTTCCCATCTCCACCTAAACGGACAGATAAAGATATGAAATCAATTGTATAGCCCAACACCCACCATTTTCTTAGAACTTTTTAAACTAATGGTGTATTGAAGAGTTCAGGTACGATTAATGAAACTACATTTTGCATAGCAAGTCATGTTTACCATATGTTCATTATGGTAGATTTACTAATGGTTGAGGAGAACAGCTCCTTCCAACCACAGAGAACTTGAAGATAGAAGTTTGGAACTAAGAAAGGGAACTGATACATGTACTCAATAACTTACATCTTATTTCTTGAAAGCATATAGAGCCAAGAAGATAGACATTGATCTACAGGATGCTTGCAGAAAAAAAAAATCTCAGTGAACCAGCAATTTAACTAAACATCGCCCTTGCAATCGTTCTTATTTGGTAGCACAGTAGTTTGGCCATGATTATTGAATCTGGGGAAAAAAGGTAGATTCTCGGGGTACAATTCCACAGACCACTTGTTATGTCAAATTACGTATTTAGTTAGAAGAGTTGTCGTGACAAATCCGAAATTTCAGTTCAGAAAAATTGGTGTTCCAGGGATACCTCAATTTGATAACCAGAAGTTATTATACATGTTATGGCATAACTATCAGCCTACTTGTCAGAAAAAAAAAAAGTACTGCAACGTCCGTAGACTTTGTCCGATGAACTTTTATGCAAAGCATGTGCACAGCAGTGCAATAGACTGGTCCTGTTGTTGAAGCAGACATGCCATGTGTGAATAATGTACTGGGGAAAGATCCTTTTCTACTCTAAAAGAATATGCCAGGCAAATTCTCTTTCAGTTGTACTTAGATATTTAAATATGTGAAAACATATCTCACCAACAGTAGCTGCTTGCTCCTTTCTTCTTTTCTTAACATTTTGAAATTCCTGACATAAGATAGGAGATGTATAAGAATCACATTAGTATTCACCAGAATAGACATACGAAAAGAAAAGATAAAAAGGTCAAATGATTTGAGCATTTAGCCATTTAAGACATCTGAAAGCATATATATTACCCCTGCCATGTTCCCATCACTTCCATCAGTGGAGCCTTCAGTCTCGGCACTGCTCCACAGAAGTATAGTATTAATAAGTTAACCTTAAAAGCGGTCTAATAGGAATAATCCATTAGAAGGCACGTCTCTAAAAGGATGGAGAAGGCATACTAGTGTCTCCAAAAAAAGTAGGCAAGGCTATTACAAGATTGGTGTTAGTTCAACAAACCTATGAGAAACCCCATAGTCAGCTGCATCCTTAGGACTAGCAGCATTACCATTCCCTATAGACATTGCAAGCCCATCAAACTCTTTCAATTTTTTCATTAGGCCCCGATCTGTATTTCCTGCTGGCTTGGTAGGTGTGTCCATGCTCGATGCTGTAGCAGCCTATATTACAGTTAAGAGATTAGTAATACGATCAATTCCTGCATGTCCAGCAGCCAAAAGGAAAATACTTCTCGCATCGATTTAGCTGTCTCGAAGACAATAAGAATGAAAGAGTTAATGGTACTGGTATAAGTTTGTGCTAGAGGGTTGGGTCTTGACTCCCAAGCCCTAGGAGGTTCTGTGATGGTAACGAAAAAAGAAAGCAAAGAGGTAAATTAAACCCCATGACCATGTCAATACAGACTCCTAGAATTATAAAAGCAACATAGACCTATTAGAGTTCAATCTAGTACTAAAAATAGAGGTACATTTAACTCAAAAATTATAAGGGCGGGCTTATGGTATTGTACTATATAATCTAGTAAGTTGGGGCAAATAAGAACCCATGCAGGACCTAGAGAAGGTTCTGATTTCGAAGATTTGCCAGAAAGTCTACTAGTTTCTACATTAAGAAGCAGCTATGACATGGATTAACTAAGTGAGCTGTGAAGCAAGTATAACTATGACATACTAGTATATTATCTTCAAAACAGCTTGACCTAATCCCAGTGAAAGGAGGATGGATGTGGTAAATAAATGGCCAACTTGAGACACAAGTCAACATAGATCTTCAAATTTTCCAATATAAGAAACCATTTAGCCCACTACTTTAGCATACAGCTTGATAACACAAGTATCTTAATTTTATGTCAAAGTAAACCAATGTAATACAAACTTACAAGAGGCACTCCAAGATGTGCATAAACGCCTCCATGAGAATAGATCGCATAGGGTGTCCCATAAGGTGGCATCATAGCCTGGCAAATTAAATGGTTTATGTAAGAGTTGCAGATAGTCATAGTAATAGAATATACTGAATTTCTTTCTCTCATGCCTATAAGACTCGAAGGTGGATGAAAATTAAAATGGAAACTTTAAACAGCCTCAACGATTTGCAAAATACCTGTGGCGGTCCCCACATGTAAGGGGGTGTGCCATGACCAGATGCAACAGCTGAACTGATATAGGGTGGTACAGCAAACCTGGGGCCATAATATGCCTGAAGTTGAAACAAGCAGACTTAAATCAACCGCAACTTTCATGAAAGAAATCACAACTAGATTTTAATCTATTTAATTAGTTAAATTCATGAAAACATGGGACGGGGTGGATGCATTGAGCTAATAACCTGCATGGCTGCCCAATCGGGATACACATGAATACTGGTTTGATCCTGTCAGTGAAAACGGATTCACTAATCAGGAATGCACTTCAACTGGAGATTACAAAAATGTATATATTGTTCCCTCAAACAAACATAGAATCAATTAACAATTCTTTTCTCTTATCATACAACAACATTAGAGGTCTCACTCACTCCGTCCTTGTAAAGGACATGACTAGTTTCTCCACTTACCGGTGGAGGTGAAGATGGTTTCTCAGGCTTACAAGGCTTTCCCTCCTCACTGTCTCCCATGGTCAAGCACCAATCTGAGACTCTCAATTGATTTAGAGATAAACCAATGATTTGCCTTTGCCCCACAGCCACCAAATTTGTTCCACCTATAGAATATGCACAACAGATTGCTTGTCAAGCTGTGACTAGTACAAAGGTTACAAGAGAAACAAGAAATCTCCATACAATTATATATATATAGCAATATATCATCTAGAAAATGTCTCCAAAATATCATAATGTTATCATCACATAACAATAACTGAAGCTGAAAATGACATTCACACGTACGATATAGTGAAACAACAAGCTGTGAATGCTCTTATCTAGAAGCAGATAAGTAACATAAACTAAAAATTAGGAACCCAGAGTTACTGTGACTTCAAATATTATAGTTTCCAAAGAGCAGAGGGAAATAAAACAGACACCATAGAAGTTTTGTGACTTTAGGCTCAAATATTAGTTTGACCCGATTTTATCAAACAGGTTTTGATACAGTTATTGGTCTCCATTGTAATCCTGCATAGTACATATACTGTGTAGCCTAGTGAAGTTTATTTTATTTTCCAAAGTGGAAGTGAGATTTCGAGCCTTAGCAATGAGTGTGTGAGTTTCAAGAAAAATAAATAAATAACCGAAACACATTAAATCTTTGTTTAATTGTGGTGTATGATTTTATTTAACAGATTTAATTGCTGTAATTTTCAAATTGAGATAAATGAACCTAGATCATGGTTCGACGTATCGGACACATTATATGTATTGTATCATCCGGTTTTGGTGTCCATACTCACTCATACTCATTTTTAAAACCGATATTGTCCATCCCCTGCGACTGAAACCAATACCGCGAACCATGACCTAGAAACACCATACTGTAATTCCTCTAAAGAGTTGGGAATTATACACAGACACACACAGGGGTGCATAAATATCCTTTGCATTAACCAAAATCCATGGTCAAGAAAGAAATTGACCACTAGTACCAATCAACTGTATGAAGACCAACTAATCAGTTATAATTGACAGTTCCTCACAAATTGAAATTACCGTCACCAAGATCTATATGCACAATTACAGCTAATCATAAAATTAAGCTTAAAAGTGGGGGAAAAAAAATCCCACAAAAAAGCAAAAAAGAATGAAGGCAAAAGGGCAGTATTGTCTATTAGCCACTTCCACCTAATATAATGACAACAAATAATGGGCCAATCTTGTGGTGCTGCCGCTCCAGGGTAACCTATTGCGTAAATGACAAAACTATCCTAGCCTGTGTACCTAATTCATATATATCCACAAATATATATACAGAAAAAAGAAATAAAAAAAATATATATAAGTCGAATTTTTCCTATTTTCTTAAAAGTCTCTCTCTCGAAGTTTCAGTTTCGAATACATATACAATAATGGTACACAAACAAAAATTCATATGAAAAATAGCATTCAAAACCAAATCATCAAAATAAAGCTATTTAAATTCAAATCCTATAGAAAGAGCAAAAAAGTTCAAGAGATCACCGTGCTCAACACTTAAATATCCAAAATTATAAATATATCCGCAATTCAACACTATAATTTAACAAATCGAACTTCGAACTCAACATACCTTCAATTCTCGCACCACAAACTCCTTCTCTTAACCTCCAAAACTAATATATCTATATATATATATATGTATGTGTACACACAAACACACATACACACAACCACAAAAAAAAGCCGAAGAGCTTGGAATAACTCCAATGCCGAGACAAAACTTTCTCTCTCTAACCCTATAGCTTTCTCAGTCTCTGAACTTTCTCTCTCTAGAATATGGTGGGAGGAAAGAGTTCGTCAAATCATCTTTTGAAGAGAGAGAGGAGGGAGGGAGGAGAGGAGGTGACAAGCCAACATCCACGTCACGATACACGTGTTGGTGTATAGATACATATACATAGAGATACAAACATCAATTTGTATATGCGGAAAGGCCTATTGTGGTCGTTGAGTTGGCCTTGGCCCATTCGAACCCTAGCCCACCTATTTATATTCCCATGTACACGTGTCATGCGAAGACTCGGTATACTTATCATAGGCCAACTAATACCACCAGTCATGTGGCTGACGTGGTATTCTAAGGAATTAAATAAATACTATAGGTGTGCATTCATATCCCATTCTACCTCGCGTTTTCGTGAACTTTTACTGGTGTCTGTTTGATAGAATGAGTTGGTGTGGAATATATGATTTTGGGTTGAAATTTGTGGCCCAATTTATGTTTGGTAATTTTAATATTGGTGCAACAGTATCAAATCATTGGTATCAAATGCTCCATTTTTCACATTATCTCAATAGATGGTTTTGTGTGATTTTGTTTTCTTTACTCATACCAAAATCATTCTTTAACCCAAATCAATTTAATTTGGTGTATTATTGTTGAATCCAAATCAATTCATTTATAATATTATATATATATAAATTCGAAAAATAAAATATTTATGAAAAAATAAAATATTTGTAAAAAATAAAATATTTCGGGAAAACAAATATTTCTGGAAAAATAAAATATAATAAAAATATATTTATTATTTTTTAAAAAATATATAAATTATATGTATTTTTACTGAAATCTTTTATTTTTTCAAAATATTTTATTTTTTTGAAATATCTTATATAAAATATTTTATCTATAAATATTTATGAAAAACTAAATATTTTGAAAAAAATTAAATATTTATATATATTATTTTTTAAAACATATATATTTACAAAATATTATTTTAAATAAATAAAATATCAAATTATTTCAAGTTACCAAATATGTTGGTTTCAGAATTTCCGCTCATATACCAACTTTATCAAACATGGTTTGATTTTTCAGTTTTACTTTTTCTCACACCACCAAAACCATATGCACCAAACATGATTTCAGTTCAAAATAAAATCACATCAAACTTAACCCAAAACAAAATAAAAAAAAATTAACATCGTACCACACCAGTTGCCAAACAAACACTTAATTGTTGGCACTATCTAAAAATGTTAGGAACCCGGGAAAACATTCCGTATCCAAAAATATAATGAACCATGGTTAGGCTCATAACATAATCCCTATATATGCAACTCTGGAAAATATTATGCTCAAAAGAATCATGTGTGGTTTTTTTTATTTAATCATGCTGGCAATTACACCTATTGTTAAAATTATATATAATAATCATGTAGAGTTTACATTATTTGTTTTTAGTTGATCCTGCAATTGTGACCATTAAATATGAGACGAAGCTTCTATATTTTTTTTTGGGAAATGAAAGATAAGGAAATTAAAAAATATAAAAAATTCAGGAATTAACTGCAATGAATAGGTGTCGTTCGCGTCCGCTAACTGTCTTCAACTTTTTTTCAAAATTTGTTTTGGATTCTTATGTTAGTTTCATGGTTAACTTTATTTTACACCTCCTGAGGTTGTCATGACTTTATTTTAATTTTTTTAAGTTTGCATATTTTTATTTATATTCTTATTTTTTAATATTCTTATCACTTAGACCCTCTCATGATGTAAAATATCTAAAATACCCTTATACCAAACACTTCTTAAATCAATTTAATCTATAAACTCATTTAACTCCTAAACCAAACATCCCTTAGAATCAATCTAACCCTCAAACCAAACACCCCAACCCCAACAGGTGGTGTAGATCTATATATATATATATATATATATATATATATATATATATGTGTGTGTGTGTGTGTGGTCGAAAATAGGGGAGGCGGTGGGAGGGGGGCTGTGGCGGCAGCGGCTGGGGAGTCGGTGATGTAGCTATATATATATAGTGTGTGTGTATATATATGTGCAGGTGTGTGTGTGTGAGAGAGAGAGAGTGGGGGAAGGGAGGAAGAGAGATTTGTTTTTAAAAAAGAAAATTCAAAATTTATATATATTTTTTATTTTATATTTATTTTTAATTTTATAATTTTATAATTTTTTTCAAAATTTAATATATATTTTTGAATTTTATATATTTGTTTCAAATTTTTTATGTTTTTTGTGATTTTTATATTTATTTTCGAAATTTAATATGTTTCTTTGAAAAAAAATAATTTTGAAATTTATATATTTTTTAATTTTATATTTATTTTTGAATTTATAATATTTTTCAAATTTTAATATATATATTTTTGAATTTTATATATTTTTTGAAAATTTAATACAAATTAAATTATTAAATGATGTGAGGGGGTCTAATTGATAAAAGTACTATCCTCGTTTTCAAATAGAACAAGGATAACACTTTGAGGGTAATTTAGGGATTTTAAAAAACATTCAGGTTGATGTCATCGTTTAGGGGTCTAAGTGATAAGAATATTGAAAAGTAAGGGGTGTAAATAAATATATGCAAATCTGAAGGAATTAAAATAAAAATAAGACAAACCTCACAGGGTGTAAATGAAATTAACCCTAGTTTCATTTATTAATGTGCAACTTGTCATTTTTGTTAGGAAAAAGAGCATAATTCTCGGATGTTTTATAAGGTTACAAAATATTCCTTATATTTTTCTTTTGTCCTATTTTATTATTCTTAACTTTCTAAAACAAGTAAATTATCCCTTTTATATTGCCCAAATTATCCCAATATTTCATTTTATCATTATCATTTGTATTAAAATTTAAACAAAATATATAAATTTCAAATATATATATATTAAATTTCAAAAAAAAATTATAAATTTTGAAAATAATATATAAATTTAGAAAAAACATATAAAATTCGAAACAAATATATAAATTCGAAAAAATATATATTAAATTTTGAAAAAAAATATAAATTTCAAAAATAAATATAAAATTAAAAAAAACATATAAAATTCGTAAATATATATATATATATAATTCAAATATATATATAAATTTTGGAAAAATATATATATAAAATTAGGCGAACAAATTTTTCGATTTTATTTTTTTCCCAAATTTTATATATATATTTGAAATTTATATATATATTTCAAATTTTATATGTTTTTTCGAATTTTATATTTTTTTCAAAATTTAATAAAAAAAATTGAATTATATATGTCATTAGGGGTGCTTTGTGATCCCAATAGGACAATCAAAATATATTGTTTTATTGGATATGCAGATTCACTGAGTACCATTGGAAAAATTATAAATCATGAGACACTATATAAGAGAAAAAATTAATATTAAAACATAATTTTTATATGGTTTGTTCTTCACATTTTTCATCTCTTCAAAGTAGAATCAACATGTCAACTTACATCATTTTTAGATACAACATGCAGCAATACAGTTTCTTATATTTTTAGGTACATTATTTTTATTTTGAATTTTATAAAATAAAAAAAATTGAAATTTAATATATATTTTTTCAAATTTTATAATTGCTTTTATAAATTTAATATATATATATTTTTACTAATTTTATATATTTCTTTCAAATTTTATATTTATTTTCAAATTGTTTAATTGTTTTCAAAATTTAATATATATTTTTTTGAATTTTAAATATTTTTTAAATTTTGTATAATTTTTACGAATTTTATATATTTGTTTCGAATTTTATATATTTTTTCAAATTTTACATATTATTTTCGAATTTTATAAAAAAAATTGAAATTTAATATATATATTTGTTTATTTTATATATTTTGTTTCAATTTTAATATAAATAATAATGATAAAATGAAACCTTGAGAGTAATTTGGGCATATAGGTTGCGTTTGGTAACGGTGCGGTGCGGTGTTAGTTTTTGGTTTTGGTTTGGGTTGGGTTGGAATTGGTTTGGTGTGATTTTATTTTGGTTCCAAACCATGTTTGGTGCAGATGGTTTTTGTGTAAGAAAAAGTGATGCTGAAAAACCAAACCATGTTTGGTAGAGTTGGTATGGGTTGAAATTCTTAAACCAAACCATATTTGGTAACTTGGAATGGTTTCACATTTTATTTATAAATATTAAAATTTATAATATTAATATTTTAATTTTAAGGAAAGATAACTAAATTATAATATTAAAATATATTAAATTTCCAAAAATATATTTTAATATATTAATATTATATTAATATATTAAAATATATATTATATTAATATTAATATATATTAATATTAATATAATATATTTTAATATTAATATATTAATATTAATATATATTAATTTTTAGAAAAGATAATAAAACTATAATATTAAAATATATTAAATTTCCAAAAATATATTTTAATATTAATATATTAAAATATATAATATTAATATATTAATTTTTAGGAAAGATAATAAAATTATAATATTAAAATATATTAAATTTCCAAAAATATATTTTAATATTAATATATTAATTTTTTTGAGAGATAATAAAACTATAATATTAAAATATATTAAATTTCCAAAAATATATTTTAATATTAATATATTAAAATATATAATATTAATATATTAATTTTTAGGAAAGATAATAAAACTATAATATTAAAATATATTAAATTTCCAAAAATATATTTTAATATTAATATATTAATAATATATTAAGTTTTAGGAAAGATAATAAAATTATAATATTAAAATAACTTCCAAAAATATATTTTAATATTAATATATTAAAATATATTAATATTCATATATTAATTTTTATGAAAGATAATAAAACTATAATATTAAAATATATTTAATTTCCAAAAATATATTTTATATTAATATATTAAAATTAATATATTTTAATATATTAATATATTAATTTTGAGGAAACATAATAAAACTATAATATTAAAATAAATTAAATTTCCAAAAATATATATTAATATTAATATATTAATTTTTAGGAAAGATAATAAAACTATAATATTAAAATAACTTCCAAAAATATATTTTAATATTAATATATTATAATATATTAATATTAATATATTTTAATATATTAATATATTAATTTTTAGGAAAGATAATAAAACTATAATATTAAAATATATTAAATTTCGAAAAATATATTTTAATATTAATATATTTCCATATATATTTTAATATTAATATAATTTCCAAAAATATATTTTAATATTAATATAAATATATTAATATGGTGCAACTATTTGGTTTTGGTTTGGGGTGAGATGGTGCAACCATTTGGTTTTGGTTTTGGTTGCTATAGTACCGCACCACCAAAAACCATCTCATTAGATGGTTCCAAAATCATGGGTTGGTTCTACCATTTGGTACCATTGGTTTGGTACTGTTGAACCAACACCATTCCTAACAAACATGGGTTGGTACCACCATTTCGTACCAAAATAAAAAAACTGGTACCAAAACCAGTTACAAAACAGGGTCATAGTGATATAAATGCAATAGTTTGCTTGTTTTAAAAAGAAGAGAGTAACAAAATAGGGCAAAAATAAGCATAGCATATGGGGTATTTTGCAACCCTTAAAAAGCATATGGGATGTTATGCTCTTTTGCATTTTTGTTGAATGCAGTTTCATCATTTCTTCAAAGGTAATTGCTTAAAATTCCTCTGAAGTTTACTCTCTTTCTCTATTATATCCCATCAACTAATTATACCCCCTAAATTTTTATTTTCTTGCACCATGGACTTGCTCTCAAAAGTTTTTACCTTTATACCCTCCAAACTTTTTATATTTTCACCTTACCTTTAATCATATCGTTACTATTATATTTCTTAATTCTTTAAATTACAAAAATATTATTTATTTTAGTTAGAATATTAATTATGTCATTTACCTTTAATTTATTAGACTAAATATACTCTCAAATGTTAGTTTTTTTTTATAAGTTATAATTATTTTATTTGTAAATCAATTAACTTGGTATTAAATTTTAGTTAGATTTAAATCATAAAACTCAATCCTAATTAATATATTTATAAATAAATAACAATTTATGAAAACAATATATATATATATTGGAAAATGATATATATTTCGGAATATATATATAATTCGTCAAAAATATATATTTTCCCAATTCTTTTAAAACAATATGAATTTTTTCCAAAAAATAATTTTTTTAGGAAAAATATATATTATGTTCCAAAATATGATTTGTTCCGAAAAATAATTTTTATTGAGAAAAATATATATTATTTTCAAAAATATGAATTTTTTTGAGAAAAATATATATTATGTTCCAAAAGATGATTTTGAGTCATAATACCTAAACTACTATTAGGAGGGTTTAGTGAAATCAAACCTTCAAAAAAATTATTTTTTGAAAAAATATGTATATTTTGGAATATATATATATATATATATATTGGAAAATGATATATATTTCGGAATATATATATATATATATATATGATTCGTCAAAAGTATATATTTTTCGAATTGTTTTAAAAAATATGATTTTTCTGAAAAATATACATTATTTTCTAAAATATAAAAAATATATATTTCGGGAAAAAATTATCTTATTTTCGGAAAAAAATCATATTTTGGAAAATAATATATATTTTTATAAAAAAAAATTATTTTTTGGAAAAATTCATAATTTTTTAAAACAATTCAAAAAATATATATTTTTGACGAATTATATATATATATTCCAAAATATATATCATTTTCCAATAAAACTTAATTTGATTTAAATCATAAAACTCTTTATCCTAATTAATTTTTTTTTTTGCCAAATGAAACTTTCTTTTCATAAAACTATATTCATAAATTGTGATTTATTTATGAATATATTAATTAGGATTGAGTTTTATGATTTAAATTAAACTAAAATTTAATAACAAGTTAATTGATTTACAAATAAAATAATTAAAACTTTCAAAAAAAAATTTAACATTTGAGAGTATATTTAGTCTAATACATTAAAGGTAAATGACATAATTAATATTCTAACTAAAATAAATAATATTTTTGTAATTTAAAGAATTAAGAAATATAATAGTAAGGATAAGATTAAAGGTAAAGTGGAAATACAAAAAGTTTGGAAGGTAAAAGGGTAAAACAAATTGAGGGCAAGCCTATGGCGCAACCTTTTATGAAATTTTAGAGGGTTCTAAGCTCATTTCATAGTTGAGGGGGTATAGTAGGAAAAGAGAGTAAACTTGAGGGGGGTTTTAAGCAATTTACCCTTTCTTCAAAATTCAATTTGACTATTTATTTTCTAAGTAATAATCTAATAAAATTTAAATTGAATAAATTACACTAAAGTTTTCTGTTAAATTACACTTCATTTCATTTGCCAAATTGCTCTCTAATCTAAGATATGTACAAGAAAAGCACGTGTCTCTCTTTCATATATTTTCAATTATAATTCATTGTCATTAAAAGTAAAATTAATATTGCATTTAAACATTGCCGTTTTTCAAAAATATCACAAACCGAACGATATTGTATGAAAATGTTAATTTTGTTTTGAGCATAATATGATTTTATCATATGTATATATATAATTGCATTGAATAATAATTTATTAATTTTTCTCATATTTATGAGTTTGAGTAATTCCATAACTTGATTTATGCATTTTGGTGTTTGATAATGCTTTGAATGGAATCTAACTGAATTAATTCGTAAGAACTCTTTTTGATGACATTTTAATTTACGGAGTCTTTTTGAATTGGTAAAAAATGTAATGAAGCGAGAAATGAGAAGGATCCGCCAAATTATTATTTTTATATATATGATGCTATAAGGAGCATTACTTGGATGAAAAATCAAACACTTTTAACTGATTTTATATGTTACATATATTAAGAATATTAAATTAAATTTTCAAATCTTACTACGTATCTTAATTTCCTACTTTAAATTAGTTTTGATAGAGTGAAGAAACCTAACACACTTATATTATAAATATAATTGAGAAATAATAAAATATTTGGTTCTAGTCTTATTTGATCTGTATAGAGAATTTTTATCCAGAAAATCTATGAATTAAAAAAATAATAATTATGAAATAATTTAACTTTTGCTATCTTGGAAATGTCTCTTTTGAGGAATCTATGTGACAAGGTATCTCTCGGCAAATAGGGTACATGATCAAATATACTATCTGTAATCATTGAAATGTTTAAGTTCGATTCATTTATTAAATGAGCCTAAAAATTATGTTTAAATTCGATTTATTTGTTAAATGAATGAAGAGCCTTAGCCGAGCTCTAGTTTTAATAAGTCGAGCCCGAGTCTGCTCACGAATGGCTCAGCTCAATTGTAACATATATCACTCTTTCTAATAGTTGCCTAAATTGTATGTTTATTTTTATCATATTTTAATTTTTCGAATACCATGTTTATTTTTTTTACTCGTCATTCCTATAATTTTCATTAACTTTCTTCGTAATTTTTTAAATTTTCATATATTTTCTTGAAAATTACAAGATAATCTTACTATTTTATTTAGACAAATATGTTCACAAGACGAACTGAATAATTTTTAAACTCAGCTTATTTAATAAATAAACTTAACAAATATAATTTATTTGCTAAACAAATGAATCCGAAATAATCTCTCAAGGATTCGGGTTAGAGTCTACACAAATACTGAATTCACTTGCAGTCCTATGTAGGGCTGCACACAAAACCGAAGAACCGAACCTTACCGAACCAAAACTGGCAGTTCGATTCAGTTCTAATATGATTCGGTTTAGTTTCGGTTCTCAAAATTCAAGAATCGGTTTTTTCAGTTCGGTCTCGGTTTTTAACCACCTAAAATCAAACCGAACTAAATCGATTTTATAATATATCATATTTGTTAAAATAATGGAGAGAGATAAAAAAAAAAAAAGAATATAAAATAATTATGTATTGATCAGTATATAATCTCTTGTTGTGTTGTATTACAATATAACATATGACATGTATAAATGTGAAAGAATTTGAGTGGAGAACAAGTCAAGATAAAACATGTAATTAGAATGTGACGGTTAAAAATCCTAATTATAAATAAATATAGATGGACCTATCTAATGGGCCTAAACCCTAATGTGTTAATAATATAAAATATAATATAATCTAACAGTCTCCCGCAAACTCAAGATAACATGTTAAGTTTGGAGAAAAAAAATTCAAGGTGGCTCGAGCCATTAAATTTGGTGAAAAAGTGCAGACATTGGCTGCAAAAAGAGTCATTGACGTGGTAATCAACCGGTTGACTGTTTCTGATTGCAACCTGATTGTTGAGACATAATTCTACTTCAATACAGAATTATGTCTACAAATTCAATACAAAATTGTTGAGTTTGCAAAGGGCTATTGGGTTATATTTATTTTATATTATTATATGTTTTGACTCATTTAGATAAGTCCATCTATATTTTTGTTGGACTTAGGGTTTCTAGCCACCATACCCTAGTTATCTTTTTATCTTGTCTTGTTCTCCACTTTTTTAACTTGTTATACACTCCTTCTCCTCTACATACAGGGGTAGTTTTATTGTAATATACACGACAAGAGATATACTGATCAATAGTACAATACATAATTATTTTAATATATATATATATATATATATATATATATATATCTCCATTATTTCAACATGGTATCAGAGTCTACTGATACTTAGTAGTTCTTTCCGCTTA
The DNA here is from genome assembly GCA_963922005.1 of Cornus suecica. Lineage (NCBI taxonomy): Eukaryota > Viridiplantae > Streptophyta > Magnoliopsida > Cornales > Cornaceae > Cornus > Cornus suecica. The sequence goes on from OY998240.1 coordinate 11,496,724, forward strand.
TCGTCATCTCTGCCGAGGATGACACTTCATCTCTCATCCCCGGCGGGGATCTTTAATTAAAATATTTATATATATTATATATTCTTGGTAGTATTTGTCTTTCACCCCACCAAAATTTATTCTGTTTTAGAGCACACTCTATTATTTGTAATAACTTAGTCATGGTCGATCCGAAGTTCATTCCATCCATGACAATCATGATCATGATCTTCAACATCGCCTCTTCGTCGTGATCTCATATCTACAGCTCAACATACAATTCAATTCGAAGATCAAATTTGGTGTTTGGTTCGGTATAGCCACAGAATCGTTATCATGTTGTTATGTCTTAAATTCGATTTAACAACCAGATTGCAATTGGAAGTAGCCAACCGGTTGTTTACTACGTCAATGAATCTTTTGGCAAACTCGGCATTGATTCTTTTTGCAGCCATGTCTACACTTTTCACCATGTTTAATAGTTCAAACCTCCTTTAGGACTTTATCTCCAAAGTCAATATGTAATCTTGAGTTTGCGGGAGACTGGTGGGTTATATTTATTTTATATTGTTATTAGTTTTGACTCATTTAAATAAGTCCACCTATATATATGTTGGACTTTGGGTTCGTAGCCACCATACCTTAGTTGCCTTTTTATTTTTTCTTATTCTTTCACTTTTTTGACTTGTTCTTTACTCATTCTCCCATACATATAGAAGTAGTTCTATTGTAGTATACACGACAAGAGATATATGTGACACCCCCAAATTTTCATGCATAGGTTGGCCAGACCCATACAAAGAAAACTGAGAGCGTCTGTAATTGATAACATAAGCACAGAAGAGAAGACATAAAATCGAAATATAATAATAACAACAATAACAAAATAATGATCCAACTTATACAATAAGAAGACCAACCCCAATACATTCTTAAATAAAATAAGTCTCACACAATACAACTTGGAAATACTATAAACATGGACCCCTAGAAACACACTTAAAAGAAATACAACATGTGTCATTTATCAGATCCTACATTGGAGTGGAAACGAAAATATGATAGAACCGGACGTATAGATATGAAGTCCTCAACCCTGCTGGTGAAACTTTCGAGGACCTGAAACAACAAAAATGTGGGTTAAACCCACGAGCAAGTACAACTCTACATGATCCCAAGCAGAGTACCAAAATCCATCCCCTTTCCGAGTGACACCTAATCCCAAAATTATATTATAAAATAATAATATATTTAACTATAACCATAGTCACTAATATACCACCATTTAATATAATTATGTTTATAAATTCCTTACATTAATTTGATGTTTCCATACAACATCCATGCTCTACCATAACCACATACCCGATAACTCACCCATGCCGTGATAACTCACCCATGTCCCGTGGTACTAGTTAGACTGCAGTAATAGTCAGTCTCTTTGTGGTTCCTTATAAATCTCCAAAACATAGTCATTTAATTTAAATCTTATGATTTTACGAATTTATTAATTCACTTGTATTATTTATTCGGGAACGAATAACAATTTATGAGGTCGCGCGCGCCCCCCTGGCAGGGTCTGGGAAAGCGCCCCAACGCCAAGGTATACGGTATTTTGTACGGTCGAAACTATTCATTTATACGGTCGAAAATACGTAATCCAGTATAATTCATGAAACACATGATAACAATATAAATCAATGTCCAGAATTTGATAACAAAGAAAATAGAGAAAAACAATTACATAAATATGCAATTTTTTTCTAATAATAGTTGTGAAATCTTTGTCAACATTGAAATCTAAAATATTTCTGTATTCAGATATTTATACTTAGTTCCAACCGTATACACCTCATCAGAATCATACCAGTAAGACACATAATCACGAATCCATACATGTATATCTACACATGGTAAAAACAGATTTGTACGTATAGCTAGTTATAAACATAGTTTCATGCATATATCAATATATCACCACAAATTTCTATGTATATACAATATCTATACATATAATCATGGATCTGTACATATATGTATGTATAACCAGAATATAAATCATCATATATATATATGAATATAAATATACTCTAACATATTTGTATATATATGTCTATATAAGTCTACTAATCTCTACCTATATGCAAGATCTGTACATATGATCATGGATCTATACATATAAACATAATATATATCATCACATAAATAAACATTAATATGAACTTATTCTAACAGATCTATACATAAATGCATATATAGATCCACGAATCTCTACATATATATACAAGATCTATATACATACTTACGGATCTATACATATATGTATAAACATAATATATGTCATCACATAAATAAACATGAACATGAACATACTCTAACAGATCTATACATATATGCCTATATAAATCCACAAATCTTTACATATATACAAGATCTATATATATACTTACGGATCTATACATATATGTATAAACATAATATATATATCATCACATAAATAAACATGAACATGAACATACTCTAACAAATCTATACATATATGCCTATATAAATCCACGAATCTATACATATATACATGATCTATATATATACTTACGAATCTATACATATATGTATAAACAGAATATATAAAAGTCATATATGAACATGATTAACACATACATATACATATATGAAAAATACTATCTAGCAGATTATAGATGCACAAAGTAAAGGTTACGAAATTTCAGTACAAAGAGGAAGAGTAGAACATATGTCTTGCCTGTAATGTAGAGCTAAATCCACCACAAGTACATATCCAAACCAATTCTAAGCTCTCAACCTCTCAATCCTCACAATTTCGGGAATAATTGATGAAGAAGAAGAAGTAGTAGAAGAAATGAGATGGGGGCTAGATCTGAAGTTAAGGATGTTTATATATAAGATGCTAGGGTTAGGGAATTTTCCAAACTATCCTTGTGTTATGCATAAATCACCAAACTTCCCAAACACTAATGACAACCTTGCCCCCCTTTAGCTCACATAATTATATTATGACCTACTAGACTTAAAAAGACTAAGATAACCTCATTCAATAATTTAAACACCCAATATGCCATCTGAAATAATTAAGAAAATAAATATTCATTAAATACGGGGTATTACAATATACTTATCTATACAAAATTATTTTTTATATACATAAAATAAATAAAAAATATCTCATTATTATTTCAGCAATATTATATACTCCCTCCATTCCAATTTAAGTGTTCACATTCATTATTCCATCTATTCCAAAATAATTTTTTCAATTAAAAAGTCAATGCACTTTATTTGGTGAATTTACCAATTTATTTTTCAAGCATTCAAGTTATAAAATATATAAACTACAAACATCACATCACTTGGTGAGACTAAACGTAAAATTGGTTTCTCATTAACTATTACACCAATAAAAGTCATCATCTGTACATGCTGAAAAATACACAATAATGATTAGGGTAAAAAATTGGATCTTTCATTCAATCTTTGGCCTTATATTTATACACAATTCTGGTAAATGGGTCAAGCCCATTTACCCAAGTTTATCAATCCCTTAAATCAGGGGACTTGATAAACTCTATCCTTTTTTGGACTCTTTATTCCATAATCAGGACAACTCCTTGACTTATGGATCACTCATCTTCTAGAGAATTCCATGATCCAATTTATTCGGCCCATCCGTCTTCAACCCATCAGTCCTGTGGCCCATCCTGGTTGGGTCATGCATTATTTTGACTATTACACAGGCCCTTGAGGTTATGGGCTTGAGATCTTTTTTGAAGCCCATGACTGAATAATTACAAATACACATGCATATATACATTAATAGCTTTTATGGGGAATGAAAGCAATGAGTTGGCATGCCATCATTAGGTGTAATGACCGGGTTTATTTAAATAATTTTTTTTTTTCGGTTATAATTTTTTTTTTATCTTGTGCATTATGTGGCATTGCATATGTTTTTGTGCATTAAGGATTGTATGATTTGAATTTTTGGGTTCATTCCTATGTTTTGTAAAATTTTCATTTTTGTCGTTGATCGGGTAGTTTCGATATTTTAATTAAATGTGGGGGTTACTTTTGAGTTTGATAAAGATGAGAGTAACTTTTGCAATATATTCATTATGTGTAAATGTGTGACCGAATTCCACATGTTTACTTTTATTTTTATCTTTAACTTTCCAAAAGCATATTCCTCCATCATTTAAAGGTGCAATCATACATCTATTATATTGACACCACTTTATGACATTATTGATGAAAGTTTTCAGCCATTATATTGATGTGTTGAGGTTAGCTTTTGCATATTCTCAACAATCAACCAAAACCATTTTTTTCCATCATTCTCTATTTTTCTCCTATCTTCTTCTTTCTACATTTTGGGCATCTTAGAGTGGGGATTCAATTTTGTGCTCAACTAGGAAGTTGTTCTACGTGTTCCGATCTTCGGTTTAATACCAATTATGGTATGTGATCTATATTATTTAATTTGATTTGATTTTTCAAAAATTTCAGATTGCTAGTTTACATGTTTAGTGAAAATCAAGGCTTTAGATCTCTAATTTATAATATATGTACGGATCAAAATTAGTTTATGAAAATTTTACAGATCATATATAGGTATGTGATTATATGTTCCTGAAAATTTCAGAATTTATAGATAAGTAGAGAGTTAATTAAAAATCTAGGAAAAACATGTTATTCGGATATTGTTGTTGCTGCATACCGTTTTTTTTACTCGGTTTGAGAAATTTATAGACCATGTTAAATTATTTATAAATTTTTGAAACTTTTGAAGTATGTTTTTTTATATGTCTATTATCATCTCTCAAAATTTCAGATCATTTAGATAAATATTTAATTTTCTAAAAATCACGGAAGTAGGCTGTCCAGTGATATTTTAGTGCTTGCTGATCCGATTTCGGTTTCGGTTTAGCCAATTGTTTCATATGGTTTAGTATTCTTATAAATCTTGAAACTTTTATTATAACATTTTGTATATGTCTAGGAAATATGCATTAAATATCAAGAATTTTAAGTTAATTTATACTGGTAATAAAAATTGTTGAGTAGTAACTGTTCAGTTTCAATCGTAGTTTAAAACCGGAACTTGTCTTACCAATTTGAGCTATCTATAATTCTAATTTTGTACTTATAATTTTATCACCTGATCTTGAGTATATAATATGTAAATCTGGAGATTTTGGTAGTCATATAATTCATGGATAGGTTTGTAAAAATCTTGGAGTAAAAGGTGTTCAGTTTTCGGAACTGTTAGGAAAGCTGTCTTTTATAATTATTTTGGACCACTGTCCTTTGATTAAAGCTTATGAAAATTTTACAGTAGACCTACGTAGAGGTTTGGAGTGTATCTTGTAAATTTCATATTTTTATCATACCTGTAGATTTTTCTAAAAATCATAGATTACCTGCTGTCCGTTTTACGGTAGTATTCGAAACCGAACTTTTCGATTCTTAATTAAGTAGCTAAATTTTGTCTATTAATCCCGATTATTTTTGAGTAGATATTTATATATATCAGAATGTTTATTGGAAAATCTTATTATAAAAATAAATACGGTTATGTATATAAAAATTATTCAATATGTGTTAATTGGTTTCGACCATAACATGGTACAAATGAAGGCGTGAAAGGAGAACCGTTCGTTTCTTCATTCTCTACACAATTATATTGTTTTGATTGTTGGTATTTTACTGGATATTTTATCAAGTTTGAGGTAGGGATTTATTGGGGTATCGTGTGAGTTTAAGAATCTTCATTTATGCATTTTAATGTTTATATATAGATTCATCATCATATTGTGCTATTTTTGACATGAGTTGTGAAATTGCATTAATGTGTTTAAATGCATTGATTCATGCCACGCTAGAATTTTTATTAGGTGGATCATGGAGTGTGGATATATTTATTACTTATGTGCGCATGTGAATGACATTTATGAATTGTGAATTGTGAATGGTGGATTGGTTGTTGATTTTGGGAAATGGTCGTGTGGTGTGAGCAATGGGGGACGAAGGAGCTCCCGGGGTGCAAGTCCTCGAATTATCGCGCGATTGGTTGACGTCACCGTAAGGTTAGTAGCTCCAAGACGGCTAGACAGATGAACAGGTAGTTCATGTCCTAGGGTTTGTTTCACGACATAATTTTCCCATTTGATGATTTTGAATTTGATGTTATTTCGGTTGTGATAGTTGGATTTGAGTTCATATTGAGAGTATTGGTTTTAATTTCGTGATTATAGAACTTTTAAATTATCTTGATGGTATTATTTAAATTGTTTTACATGAGTTTATATTGTGATTCCTTATGCATTTATATCTTGACATTGGACTAGGGTAAAGACTTGACCCTATACGTATTCATTAATTTACATACTTGCGGAATCTTACGCTTCATGATTTTTCTCTACTGGGCCGTTTGTGCTCACCCCTTAACATTTTTCAGGAAAAGAACCATTGGTGGATGATGCGTGAGCTATTGGAAATTTGTGGAATTTGAACCTATAATAATTACATCTTTATGTAATAATGGAGATTGCGTGCTTATTATGATTTGTATTTTTTTTGGCTTTGGACTAGTGTGTTCGTGTTGTAATTTGATTTGATTTCGAAATTTGTATGTGATTTTATTATTTTTATTTCGCTTCTGCGCAAGTGAATTATAAACAATGTCGGTTGACCAATTTGACCATTTGGTATTTTTATGAATTTTAATTAAATTTAAGTCATTATCCGGATTTTCGGATTCGGGCGTGACATTAGGCATTAATGATATTTCAAAATAAAGGGTCATTACTGCCTCAAATCTTGCACCATGACGGCTCATCGTGGTTTGCGCAACCTTTGTACTTCGTGCAGTCCTTTGGCATCCTTCTCTCCTTCTATAACCCCCCCCCCCCCCCCCCCCCCAAAGCTACTTCATTTATTCATTCCTTATTTATAACTACACTCTGCTCTCAGCTTCCATCTCTGAAGCACGTCCCTCTCTACTCCCTAAAATTTTCTTCGTTTGGTCAGTTTCAGATCCTCCAGTAGCACGGTAGCTGCTTCCACCCGAAGCCTTCCCTGACGCATCACTATTATCTGAGTAAGTCGGACGGTCTCTTCCTTTTTCTTTACTTTCACCTCTGTCTCCCTTCTGTCTCTTCTACCTTTCTCGGTACTATGTCTGACAGCGACGACACCCGGTCGGTAGAAGAGGTCGTTCTGTCCTCTACTATTGGTACCAATCCCACTAGTAGTGAAATCCCCCAGTTTACTCGCCAAGGAGCCCCATAAACAACTCCCCAAAACACTGACCTTCCGGGTTCGTCAACGAATGAATCTGTGAATCCCAAGCCCTTTGAACCGTTTGTAGTGGCCCCACTTAAGAGAGTCTGTCCTGAAGTAGATGTCAAACATCTTCGGACTGAGACCCAAGTACCTGGGGATATTGATGCGGCCCCTTACCCAGGTTACCTAGATTTTACCAAGAGTCAGGGACTAGCTCCCAGTAGCATTCTGCTATCGGCTATTCACCTTAGGGTTTTAAAGTTCCCCTTTCACCCTTTCTTCCATTACGTTTTCTTTATGCTAGGCTTACATCCTCTCCAACTTAACCCGAACAGCCTTAGGATCTTGTCCATGCTCTTTTTATATAATAGAGATCTGGAACTTAACCTAGGCCTAGCCGATTTGCTATTATGTTACTTTTTTCAAAACGCTAGGGCAAGTAAGGGCAGATACAACCTCTTCCCCTTCCACGGTCGGGCTATATGCACTGACACAGAGAAGTCCGACAAGGGGTGGAAAGAGAGAATGGTAGTCATGAGTGGTAATTAGGCTTACCCATTTTCTCGCATATTTCCGATCCCAAACACTTTCGGTGCCATTCGTTTGCCCATCTACCGTTTTTTACATAAGGCATTTTGCATTTGCGAACACTATGATCTTCATCGGGGGGATTACGCCTATAAATTTATGGGTTATGAGAATAGGGACATCCCATTGTCTTTCATAAAACAACGTATAGGCCTCCTGAAAACCCATATTTGGGGAAAAGCTCGATCCGCTACTGACCTACTAACTTTGGCAAACCTGGAGTCAATTTCTAACTTGGGCGCTGCTGTTGACAAGATGGACTTGCCTGACAAACCTCTTTCTGCCCGACACCCTCAAGTTCCCGAAGAGGTCACCCTGGTAGATGTTGTACCGCTCTCAACAGTACCTTCGACACCTCCAGTACCTCCGCCAGCGCAGAGCCCGATTGTTTCGCCAGCACAGAATCCGGTAGCTCCAACCCAGTCTCCACCAGTTACCAGGACCCAATCCAGTACAGGTGGTGGAGTGGCTAATAAGAGGGCCAAAACTCAAGTTGATAATGCTTCTACAAGGGAAACCCCCGAGCTCCGGAGGTATCCCATACTTTAATTCCTTGGGAATCGAAGTTCCTTCTGCCAGATGGGACTCCGGTTTGTGCTGATCATCTTACCTTCACCCAGCTAAAAGCCCTTTGGGCTATGGCAAAGGGGATCTGGACTCCAGCTGATAGGGTCGCTCAGTCCAAAATCTCTAGGACTGATCTAGCAAAGAAGACTTCCATAATGGTCATGGAGGTATACACTTGCTCTTCATTTTGTAACTTGGTTTATTACCTATTGCTACATTATGCACTAATATGTCTTTTTTGTGCAACTTCTCTATGGGGTTCAGGCCTACAACAACATTGTGGAGTTTGATGTTAAGGAAATGTCCAATATAAAGGCCCAGATCAAGCAAAATGATGCCCATTGGTTTGCTCTAGTCAAAGAGGTAGATGGCCTTCGTCAGACTGTCTCAGAGCATAAAAACCTTCTGGAGGCTGGTGAGGTGGAGAAACGGGCTCTGGCTGCTGAAAAGCTAGCCTTGGATGCTAAGCTTGAGGAGGTGAAGGCAGCTAACCAGAGGATAGTAGCTGAAAAGGTAGAATCAGAGAACCTCCTGGCTCTTGAGCGGGCTAAGGTTGAAGTGTGTCGTCTGGGAGGTCTGGATATGTACAACCGATATTGCACTATCTGTGATCTTCAATCGGCCAGAGCTTGGCGAGAGAGGCACAAAATGGAGCATATTCCTCTAGAAGCTAGGGAGTTCAAGACCGCTGAGAAATTTGATGCCCACATGGGAGTGCATGTTCCCTACAAAAACCCTCCCACCTCTAAAAACGAGAAGCAGTTAACCGCTATTCTAAAGGGAGAAGAATATCATTCCCTAGATAAGTAGAATATGTTTTTAAATTTTATCTGTACTCACCCCGAAGGGTATTTTTGTAATTTCTTTCTTTTCATTCAATGAAAAAAGATTTTCCCATCTCAGTGTTTGTTTTGCTCTTGCTTTCCTGCAATTTTTAGCTTTCGGGCATATGGCCCTTGATACTTGTTTATTGTCATCTGGCTAGTTCATATTTTGAACTTCAGCATTTATGAGAACAATTGAGCCTTTGGGTATATGGCCCCTGAGGCTTGTATTTGTCCTTTGGTCAGTTCAAATTAGGTTTGAACTCAACACTTAGGAATGTTTTAATTTAAAATTTGAGCCTTCGGGCATATGGCCCCTGAGGCTTGTATTTGTCCTCTGGTCAGTTCAAATCAGGTTTGAACTCAACACTTAGGAATGTTTTAATAAAAAATGGAGCCTTCGGGCATATGGCCCCTGAGGCTTGTATTTGTCCTCTGGTCAGTTCAAATCAGGTTTGAACTCAACATTTAGGAAAACTTTAATTTAAACATGGAACACTCGCAAAAAATAGAACGTATCTTTATTGAAATGATCTTGAGAATCGTGAAGCAAAGGTGCCGAACGTCGGGTACAGATGCTTTATTATAACCAGTAGAAGGTGTCATACATGAGACACAACTTTATTGTTTTATCAAGAAAAAGGAAACACCTATGGATAATACCTCTTCAGCCGATAGGCATTCTGAGAATTGCGCTCGATGCGGCCTGTCTCATTCTTCCGCACCCGATAAGCTCCGTATCCGATGACCTCAACAATTGTGTAAGGTCCTTCATATGTCTCTCGTAATTTGCCCACAATCCCAATCTTTCTTCTAAGTACCATATCTCCTACTTGGAATTATCTTGTTTTGACATTCTAATTGAACCGTGTCCTGATTTGTTGTTGATAGGCAGCCAACCTTATACCAACAACTTCCCTCATTTTTTCTAAAAGGTCTAGATCATGTGCTAGATGCTGATTGTTCGGGCCTTCTTCCCATGCTTGGCTTCTTAAAGTAGGTACTCTTAACTCAGTCGGGATAACTGTTTCGACCCTATAAGCCATGGGGAAAGGGGTCTCCCCAGTAGGTTACCTCGGAGTAATCCGATAGGACCATAACACCTCAGGCAATTTCTCCAATCATGCCCCTTTTGCGTCTTCAAGCTTTTTCCTCCGTGTATCAAAAATGGTTATGTTCTTCCTTTCAGCCTGCCCATTTCCATGTGGATAGCCGATGGAATAAGTGTTTTGGTTGATCCCATGCTTTGCTATGAATGCTTGAACCTTCATGTTATCAAGATTGGTGTCATTATCCATCATTATAGTCCGGGGCAGACCGAATCTACAGATGATATGGCTCTAGATGAAATTTATAACATGGCTCCCTGTGATGGTGGGGTATGCATCGGCTTCTACCCACTTGGCAAAATAGTCTGTATCCAGAAGAACATGAGTGATTGATCGTATAGCCTTCGGGAGAGGACCCATAATATCCATCCCCCATCGGACAAAGGGGTGAGGGATAATTGTTGGGTTCAGTAACTCCGGAGGTGGATGAATGGCATCCCCATAGAATTGGCACTTCTTACAGTGTCGGGTAAAGACCTCAGTGTCCCTTGACAGATAGGGTCAGAAGTATCCCTGTGTGAGAACCTTATGGGCTAAAGATCTTCCTCCGGAATGATTGCCACAGGCTCCTGCATGAATCTCTTCCATGACCGTCGAAGCTTCGGAGGGCGTGAGACATCTCAAGTATGACTCGAAGAAAGATTTACGGTACAGTTGGTCGTTGTATAGAGCATATCTGGATGTCTTCATTCTTATCTTCCGGGCTTCTAATTTTGACTTAGGCAATGCACCAGTCCTCAAATAATCTGCTATAGGGTCCATCCAACTTGGCTCCCATGGAATGACCATCACTTCTTCCGGGGGCTCCAAGCTTGATCAGACGATGAACTCTATTGGTACAGTGTGAGTCATAGTTTCTTCTGTTGCGGAGGCCTTATTAGCTAGATGATCTGCTATAAAATTATTCCCTCTAGGAATCTGTTCAAATGTTAACTGTTGGAACCCTTCGGCCTCCTTTAGAACCAAATTCCTCTACGCTTCCATTTTCGGCTCTCGAGTTTCATACTCCCCATTTAACTGCCACACGACCAACTGAGAGTCATTCTGAATCTTTGCTTTCTGTACTTGAAGGCTTCGGGCCAACCGAATTCCTAAAAGAAGGGCTTCATATTTGGCTTCGTTGTTGGAGGCAGGAAACTTCAGTCGAACGGATTGCTGGATTTTAGTGTCATCCGGTGTCACGAGCTCTACATCGATCCCTACTCCATTGACATTTGATGATCCGTCCACGAACGCAACCCATAAGCCAGGTTTATTTTCTTCCAAAGAGTCTGTAGTGTCTGTTTCTAGCAAAAAGTCAGTTACTTCTTGGCCTTTGATTGCAGTTCGGGGGACATAGGTTATGTCAAAAATCCTGAGTTCAATTGCCCATTTGGATACCTTCCTCGATAACTCAGGTTTCGCCATTATTGATCTGATCGGTGTTGCAGTTGGCACTACGATTGGGTGTGCTTCAAAATAATATCGAAGACGTCGCTTTGCATTGACCAGTGATAGTACCAGTTTCTCCTGCTTCGTATAACGAGTTTTTGCATCAACAAGGGCTTTGCTGGTGTAAAAGACTGGTGTCTGGTACCCTTTGCCCTCCTTGACCAGAGCAACGCTGGTAGACGTCGAAGATATAGCTAGATACAGGTGTAGCGGCTCATCTGCTTCTGGGGTTGCCAGTATAGGAGGCTTTTCCACGTAGCTCTTGAGTTTCTTCAGAGCTTTTAATTGCTCCGGTCCCCAGACCTCTCTTTTTGCCGCCTTTATAGCTTGAAAGAACGGCCTGCACCGATCGGTTAATCGAGAGATGAAATGGCTGAGGGCCGCTACTCTTCCTGTTAGCACCTGGATCTCCTTCCGGGACCTTGGCTCTGCTGACTCCACGAGAGCTTTGACTTGTGCTGGACTAGCTTGTATTCCCGTACGATCAACTATGTGTCCCAATAACTGGCCCGAAGCCACTCCGAAGGAACATTTGGATGGGTTGAGCTTCATCTTGTACTTTCTGAGGGTATCAAACACCTGTTGCAGATTGGTCAGGTGATCGTCTTTTGCTTTGCTTTTAACCACCGTGTCATCAATGTAAGCTTCTATGGTGGATCCCATCATCCCTTGGAAAACTTTATTCACCAACCTCTGAAAGGTTGCACCTGCATTATTTAGTCTGAAAGGCATAACTGTATAATAATATGTACCTGATTCAGTGATGAATGTTGTATTTTCCTCATCATCGGGACTCATTCGTATCTGGTTATATCCAGAGTACACATCCAGAAAACTCAAACGCTCGAACCTTGCGGTGGGGGAAACAGTCATTCGAGCATGCTCTGTACAGGTCGGTGAAGTCCACGCACACATTCCATTTCCCGTTCTTTTTCTGAACCACAACAACATTTGCCAGCCAGGACGAATATTGTACCTCCTTTATGAATCCTGCTTGGAGAAGTCGATCGACCTCTTCAGCTATGATTTGGTTCCGTTGTGCCCCCATCCGCCTTTGCTTCTGTCTGACAGGCTTTGCGCTGGGATCCACATTAAGGGAATGCTGGGCTACTGACGGATCGATGCCAATCATATCCATATGTCCCCAAACAAATATGTCAGCGTTAGAATATAGTAGGGCCTCCGTTTCTTCTTTTTCTTGAGCACTAAGGCCAGAGCCGATATAAGTTACCCTTTTGGGGTGATCGGGATAGATATGTACTTTAAGCAAAGGTTCAGCTGTTATTGATGACCCCGCATCCTCTTCCTGTAATTGTTATTGGTCATCGGGTACGACCTTGGATCGTGACCCTCGTTTCGGTTCAGTCATTTTCTTTAGGTTTTTCATGGTAACTACATAACACTCCTTGGCTGCTACTTGATCGCCCCTGATGTCAATCACATCAATTCCGTTCGGATCGAGGCATCGCATGACCTGATGCAATGTGGACGGAACTCCGTGCATCCGATGGAACCAGCCTCTCCCCATAAGGAGGTTGTAGGAGGGTTTGACATCCACCACTACGAAAGTTTCTCTGAGCGTGCGTCTTGCTGCTGTTACTGGCAGTTGAATCTCTCCCACTGGTTCCACTTTTTTGCCATCAAATCCGACTATCGGGCTCCTAGAAGGGATTATTTCCTGGGGGTTGATCTCTAACTTCTCAAAGGCTCACTTGGTGATAATGTTGGTGCTGCTTCCTGGGTCAACCATTACTCTCTTGATCAAGCAGTTCGAGACCATGAGAGAGATAACCAAGGTATCGTCATGTGGAGATTGAATGCCCCATATATCTGCAGAGGAGAAAGTTATACGGGCATCCTCTTTCGGGCTTCGGAACTCGCTGACTTGCCCAACCCTTCGCAGCTTCTGGGCTTGACGCTTCTGAGATCTACGGGCTTCATCTACTTCTGATCGACTTGGTCCTCCGTGAACCATGTGAATGACTCTTACGGGCTGTCCCAATGCCCCCTTGGCGGGTGTATGAGATGGTTGATCTGATCGGGTTCCCTCCTTGGCTACATACTTGGTCAGCTCTCCTTTTGCTATCATGGCCTCCACCTATCTTCTGAGGCTTTTGCACTCGTTGGCGTGGTGCCTGTACTCACCATGGAAGGCACAGTGCCTCGACATATCTCTCTGGTATATCGGTTGTCTGATGGGTGGTGGTGACCGGTAGATTCCTTTACCCTTAGTCTCCTAGTACAGTTTGGCCAGGGTAACCTTCAAGGGAGTGACTTTATCTTCAAACCTCCGGCGTTTCTCCGGGACTAGTGACGGTGCAGGTGGAGCGCTCGGTCACTTCCGGTCTGGCGCTCGATCCTTTATCTTGGAAGGCTCTGTTGTCCTTGCCTCTACGCTTGCAAAGACTGTCCTTCTCTGGCGTATGACCAAATCCTCCTATATTCGGAGATGCCCTTGAGCCCTGTAATTGAGCTCCCCGATATTTGTTGGTGGCCTTTTGACCAAGGACTAATGGAACTTAGTTCCAGGGATCAGTGTCATTCTGAAGGCCTCGACAACCGAATGCTGGTCACAATTGTCAATTGAGGACATCTCGACATTGAATCTCGAGACAAAACTTTTAAGGGACTCATCCTTCTCCTGGATCATGGTGAATAGGTTTGAGATGGTCTTCTTTTGCCTTTTGTTGCCGAAGTACTGGGCAATGAATAATTCACAGAGTCTAAGCCAGCTTCCAATGGATCAGGGTGGTTGTTTTTTGAACCAAAGTAAGGTTGTTTCAGTTAGGCTGGCTGGGAAGACTTTGCAGAGTAAAGTTTCGTTTTCATTGTAGACATTCATCTTTGTATGTACGTGGTAGATGTGCTCCGTTGGATCCTTTGTACCGTTGAACATTGTAAACTTCGGTAGTCTGAACCTCTCCGGGTATGACACACTTGTGATCGCCACGGTGAACGGAGTCTGTACGGCGTCGATGGACGCCTCGGAGGCCAGATTGATAGGGGTTTGGACCTTCAGATCCTTCAGCACCTCCCTCTGGAATCTGGTCATAATTTCCTCCAACTTCCTCATGGTCAGAATCTCCTCGAGATTGCGCCCCACAAGCACCTGTAGGGATGATTCCGCGTGTTCCTCCCGATCGTTGTTGGATTTTACTTGGTGATTGTCTCTTTCTAACCGGTGGCCTATGGACCGCTCCTGCTGGCTGGACTGTACATCATTCCGGACCTCTTGCGGGTTCTGAAGTTGGGCCAGTTTTGCAACCAGTTCCACATTATGCCTCTCCAATTCGGAAGTCCTCTCTTCCAGGGCTTGCCTAATCGGATCCTCTGCCTACTGGCCCCCGTTTGGAGGTAAATCAGTTTGGTGTGAACATGTGATCACCGCCATTGATGGTATGAATCTCATCTTTTTTGTAGAGAATGGGAAGCTTTATTGAAAAAAGATTTCAATAATGGTGTTTCCCACAGACGACGCCAATTGTGTAGATGCAGAAAAATACACAATAATGATTGGGGTAAAAAATTGGATCTTTCATTCAATCTTTGGCCTTGTATTTATACACAATTCTGGTAAATGGGTCAAGCCCATTTACCCTAGTTTATCAATCTCTTAAATCAAGGGACTTGATAAACTCTACCCTTTTTATTCCATAATCAAGACAACTCCCTGACTTATGGATCACTCATCTTTTAGAGAATTCCATGGGCCAATTTATTCAGCCCATCCGTATTCGGCCCATCTGTCCTCGGCCCATCAGTCTTCAGCCTATCTATTAAGCTCATCAGTCTTGTGGCCCATCCTGTTGGGTCATGTATTATTTTGACTATTACATCATCTTAAAAAATTAGATTTCCCAAAAGGGACTTATAATTTGGGATAAATGGAGTATGTATTATGTATATTAGACTATGGTGAGACTTGAGAGTGTATGTGAGACTTGAGAGTGTATGATTCGTAATTTTGTATGAAAAATAAACCTAATTTTATCACACCATTCAGTCTCTTAATCTAATTCAATATCAAAGGCTCAAAGCTTAACCTAATTTTTATCACATAGTCGCCCCTCTCTCACTCTGTCATGTTGTATCAATTGAGTTCACAATTAGCTCTGAATATTATATTTATAGTAGTTAAAACATGAATTCCTTTATGTAATTTAGTTTATTCTTTTAATTATATTATTTTTTAATTTATATCATTTTTATTTTTTCAAAAAATAATTATAAGAATAAAAAATAATAATTTGATTCGATTTGGTTTCTTTCCCCTAACAGTTTAGTTCCCTAGCCCTATCTTCAAGCAGGTGACTGGAGTAATTTTGTAAGTTGGCATTCCGATGCGGAGAGCACTCCTTGTCTAACGGCAGCCTGTCTGTTTGAGTCGTCCACCATGCTTTATCCAATCCGAATACTGACTCATCACAACCTCAATCAAATTGTTGGGACCCACAAAATGACTTTAGGCTAAATCAAACACTCAAACAGATCTAAGTTTTTTAATCCAACGGCTAGCAATGAGTTCACGCCGTTTGGGAACAAGATCATGTGCGTGCCAACGACGTCAAGAGGTATCTCTAACACTCATCTTTTACCAAAAATATCGTAATAATAAAATCATTATAATGAACAATTTTCTTTTTATCAATCTAATCACTTGGATTATACATATATATATATATTTATAATTTAAAAATTTGCAACTAAAAAATAAAAATCACTTGGATTACATATATATATTTATAATTTAAAAGTTTGCAACTAAAAAATAAAAAAATTTACTAATCAAAATCGTTCAAATTCTCATATGAATAATAATATTATTCGTAAGATATAATGTTGTCATCTATGAAATATGAATACGGGATATAGCATGTGATACAATAATTTTTTTAAAAATATGACACGTCAAAATTTATATTTGAAATATTTAAAACATGTCATTGAAATATTTTAAACGTTTTTATGAAATATTTTAAATTAATTAAATTTTAGTACAAATCTATTCATGATGAACATGTGTCTCAGATATTTCATAGATTGTTATATTAGACTTATATTCAAATTAAAGTATCCATATTTCATAGGTTGTCATATTAGATTTTAATTCGAATTAAAATATTTTTTATTTAATAATACTTACTTATTTTTAAAATAAAAAGTCACTGAATAAAATTATCTTCCACAAAATTAGGACAACAAGAATAGAAAAATCTAATGGGAATTTCTTACCAAAGTAAATAAAAAATTAAAAAATTAAGTAAAAAAATCGTAAAAGGTAGTCCCCACCAGCTTTTGATATGTCGGTGGCTTTTCGATCCAAAAACTGACGTGTCGAGGCAGAAGTGATTGGGCTCACTTGTGAGCTGAGGTTGCGTAGCCAGCTCAAGAATCACGCCTCGTTAGACTTTTTACAGATGTTTGAAAAAGTGGGCCACGTGTCCTCGCTCGACCCCACGTGGTCTTTGCTGATGTTTCGATTTTCTATTGGTCCCCTTACTGTAGACCTCCACTTGGAATTTTATATTGTTATATATCACGGGGCTGTGATTAAAGGGATTAAAAAATATGGGGAATCCGAAAACCAAATTCCTCCACATATTACATCGATTTTAATATTAATTGGATTGAACATAGTTAGAAAAATTCCGAATTCGATATGTTACGGATCAGTTCTGAATTTTTTTATTTTTTTAATAATTTGATCCAGTTTAATATTGTTCATATATATTTTAATATATTTATATTAATAATATATCGATAATATATTATTTTAAATTAAATTATAATATATGATTTTAAACTAAATTATAATATACTGTTTTATATTAAATGATTATCTAAATCTATCCATACTATTATAAAAGTGTAATCCATTTCTAATATTTCTACACATTAATTATTATTACTATTTTTATTTTTTTAAAAAAAATTATAATTAAAGAATATCACCAATTTAAAATTAAGAGTCCTCTAATATTATTATTCATTTATTATCATCTTATAAAAAAATAACTCATACACAAAATTGAACCTTTTTACTGTCAAGGGATTTATATTATTTTAAAAAATTCATCACTATTGAAATTTTTAGGAAAAAAAATGGAAGACTTTCTATTAGTTTCATGCATTCATACCATAATAAATACAAGATAATATACATATCTATATCTACACTATTATAAAAGTGTAAAGCCTATAGAATATTTTTATACATTAATTCCATTAATAAAACTAAAAATAAAATTTAATTTAATAAATACTTTAATAACTACATTTAAAGAACTATCACTAAAGTGCATTAATACATTCTATTAATTCAATGCATGTATTTTCTTTAAAGCATTCGATTCTTTTGATGTTGAATTAAGTATGTTCAATTTATTCACTATAAATTAAGTTTATTTTATTTATTCACTATAATTTACTTATAGTTATTTGTTAATAATTAACTGAACTCAGTTTTACTTTTGTAGTCATAACTACTATTTGATGACTTTTGAAATAGTAACAGAGTGCAATGTTATATTTGATTGATGATATGTAATTTTATGTGAGATTTATTTATTAACTTTAAGATATTAACTTATAGTAATCCAGAATTAATTATATATAATTTTATTTTCAGTGAATTTTGCAATTGGGGATGAGATTTATAATTTTATAGATCTCATCAGTGATGCAATCCGTTGAAATTTGCATATGCTATTTGGAAATTGTGTTTATTTTATTTATTTGTATTTCAGTTATTATTTGATAAAGTTTATTCATAACTAATTTGTTTTGTATTTTATCTATTGTTATCATGGAATATGTAAAACAAATATTTTTTTTTGAAAGAGTTATTTTGTAATATTTTTCAAGATCCTTATGTCAAGCTTTGTCCCAAAATAATTGATGATGTGTATGGAGAATTTCAAGAAATGAATTTATTTCCTACACAATTTATAATTTAATATTACTAAAATAATTTCATCTTTAAATCCGTGAATTGATCTAAACTAATTCGGCTCGTCGTGGTCCGATTTGGATTAAATTTGTTGAACAAACAGACTGAATTTAGTATTGCTAAAATACCTTCCATTCGATCGTGAAATCCAATCCGTGCCTAGTTGGGATGGTGGGCTTCTGACATAAGCACCAAACACGTCCACGTCACGGAGAATATTTAACCGTTGGATGAGGATGTGGCGGACGAGGATGCGTGTTTCACGCTCGAGTTGAAAAAGCACCATGTGATTTGAAGATGAAAGATTCACACAACTGCAATCATCTCACTGAAAAAATAACATCTACTCATCTAGATGAAAAAATAACTAAAAATATTATTTATTAGAGAAGTAAATTTTTCTAATATACTAAAATCATATTTTTGATTTCTTAGTGAGAAATAAAAATTAATTTCATATTTGGTGAAAAAATTATCTTTAAATTTTTAAAAGCAACACAGATGAAGCGTGTTTCGTAAAATTTGTATAATTTATTTTTGGATAATGTTATAATATTTACACTTGTAAGAAATTTCTACCCCAAAACTATATTTCCAAAACAATCATATAATAAATTTTTTTTTTAAAATAAATTTCAATTTGACCATTGAGATATGATATATCATACCCACACCTTCTGTCGTTTGGTATATTATAATTTAACCCTCTCTAATTTATGAGTAGTAATAAAAATCTCATTATGATATTGCCAACGCTTAAGTCAATAGTTAACCAGTGGTAAATTGACTCTAATATCATTTTTTATTTATAAAAACAGTTTTGTCCATCCAAAAGTCATGTATACATAAGTAATTTAACAGTTCCTATTATGTGAATTGAACTCCGATTCCAAATAATAGAGGATACAAGTATAATATATCATATCTTAAGAATATCAAACTGTAATTTACCCTTAAAAATATAAAGCTGATTGAACCCAACTAGTAGGGTGAACCCAGGGGTGAACCCATGGATTAGATGTTCAACCCAACCCATGGCCAATTATGGTTGCACATTGAATTATGGTTTTGCCAATTATGATAAAGGCCCATGTTTAGCCCAGCCCAAAATCTTCAAAGCTTATTTTCTAATCCATAACTTGTTCAAGGTTGAGCTTGTTCAGTTGAAGCTAAGGCATGTTTGGTAGGCGGGTCTGGTTTGGTCCAGTTTGGTCTGGTCTAATCTGATATAGAAAAGTCTGTTTGGTAAGCGATCTGGTCTTACTATTTATTTATGTATTATTTCTTTATTTCTTTATTATTTCTTCACTTTATAATATAAATTATTATTTATATTATTATATATTAATTTATAAATATATTATATTTATTTATTATTATTTCATAATTTAATTCATTTTATTTATAAATTATTTATTCATTTTTAATTATTTAAATATATATTTTATTAATTTATTATTATTATACTCATTTTTTTATTATTATTATGAAGTATTTATTCATTATTATATTTACTTATTATTTATTATTATATCTATTTTTTATTTTTTATTATATATATATTTTTATTGTACTCATTTTTTATTATTATTATGTTTTATTTAATTTATTATTTATATTATTAATTATTCATTTTTAATTATTTATAAATATATTTTATTATTTATTTATTCATTTATTATTATTATATTCATTTTTTATTATTATTAGGTATTATTTATTATTTAATTTTATTTTTTTATTATTATTTATTCATTTTGAATTATTTATAAATATATTTTATTAATAAGACCAGACCGGACCACCAGGAACCACCTTTTTTTTTTGTCTGAAATGAGGTCATTTTAGTCTAATTTGGTCTTACTTGATCTAACAAAAAATTTGGGACCAATGCTACCAAACATGATCTGGTCCCATAAAACACAAGACCAGACCAGACCAGCTAGAACCGAACCACTTACCAAACATGGCCTAATGCTATGCTGCCCTCATTGGTCACTACAAGTTGTAATTGCATACTAGCATAAGTTATGGCTAATAAAGTTTGTGTTTTGGGTACTAAAAAGTATTGTAAAAGTAGTGATACTATATAGTCCATAATTAGACTTACAAATTAGTTAAAGACTTTATCTGCTGGAATTTTCAATTAACTAATTATGAATTATATTTTTTAAATAGAATTGCATCATAATTATTGATTTCTATGTAAAATCCATATAGACAAAAAAAAATAAAAAATCCTTGGAATGATGTCATAGATTTGATATTATAACTTTCAATTATAAGTTAGGGGTTTAAATTGCATTGTTCATCTTGGTAAATTATTATAAGACAAAAATAGGATAATAGGCACTCCAATTCGAACGTGTCAGCTTCTGTTCCAAAAGTGTGTTGTGCGTTAAGAATTAATTCTTATATTACACTTAGGAATTAATCCTCCCCAAAATTATTTATACTCGTTTTTACTCACACACACAAATCACACAGATAACATATCATATTTAACGTGGTCCAGTCCCAACTTTGACCTCCGTCCACTGAGAAACGAAATATTTATTAGGAATATATTACATATGTGAACAATATAACACTCTCACCCGGTGCACACATCACCCTCACACTCTATTCCTCTCATCTTTTCTTCACATCTCTTCTCTAAATTTCAACACAAACCTTAGGTCCCTATTTATAGAGTTAAACCCCTTTCCTTGTTGAACAAGAAAAACTCAATTTTTTGTTGAACAAGGATTACAACTCCTTGGAGAGTAAAACTCTCTAACAAGAAATTCCTTTTACAATACAACTCTAAATAGGAAACCTAATTACAATAGAATTTGAGACACTTTCCTAACAATCTCCACCTTGACTCAAATTCTATCATCTTCTCAAAGCTCCACCTTACTTCAAGCATCAACACTCTTCTACTCATTATTTTATTCTTTTTCATCAACACTCTTCTTTTTCAATTTCTTCTTTTTCATCTACACGCATCATGTTTATCTTCTTCAAGCTCAGTCACCTCTATACCAAACCGCAATCTCCACCTTCATCAAATTTTCATCATCTCAAAAATTTTTTATACTATCCAATCACTATCACTATTACATGACACAATCTTCCCAAGAAAAACACCACTACCCTTGAATTCTTTCCTCACATATCGTCCCACTAGCGCCTTCAACCTCGTCCCAACCACCTGCCTCTTCGCCGTCTCACTCAAATCACTCAAAGACTTGGCATCATCATAAACTTGAAACACAACAATTTCATTAGCATATGCGAGCCACCATTGCTACGTGCACTCCACCGTGCCGCTGTGCGTCATGCCTCCATGTAGGGCTGCAAATGAACCGAGCCGTTCGTGAGCATGTTCGGGTTCGGCTCGTTAAGAGCTCGGCTCGTGCTCGTTCGTTTAGTAAACGAACCGAGCATGAGCACAATTTTTAGGCTCGTTTAGTAAACGAGCCGAGCTTGAACATTACTAAGCTCGTGAACAGGCTCGTCTAAGTTAAATAGTAAAATTATATCATATTTGACAAAAGAAAGTGTTCAAATTGAACAAATTATGAAGATTATTGTGAAAAAATTATAGAAATTAGGCGGTCATAACATAAAATTCATTCATAAAAAATTATACTAGTGAAAATATGTTAAAACAAACATGCAACAACTCAATCCAGACAACTATTATGAAGATTAATATATGTTGCATTGAAACGAGTCGTTCGTGAACAAGCTCGGGCTCGGCTCGTTAAATCTGGCATTCGGCTCGGGCTCGTTCGTTAAGCAAATGAGCCGAGCTTGAACACATTTTATAGGCTAGTTTAGCAAATGAACCGAGCTTGAACATTCTAAAGCTCGGCTCGGCTCGGTTCATTTGCAGCCCTACCTCCATGTGTCAATTGGAACATAACCTCCACCTCATTGACATAAAAAACAGCCACAACCAAGCTCTGTTGCATCTGACCTTTTTGTCTTTTCTTCTCCCATAGCTCCCATTAAGCTCATTCGAGGTGTTTGGAGTCGAATCATGCAAAACCAATCTTACAATTGCGTCCGAAGTGGTTCAAAATCTTAAGAACGCCTCTGATTGTGTAAAAAATGGGTAAAAAATGACTCCAAACGGGCAAAAAAAACAAATCAACACAAAAGATAAAAAAATTACTAATGATGTCATAAATTTCTCGGGGCGTGTGTGAGTGGCGTGCCTTCTCAAATGAGAATGATTTTTTGCGCTGAAATGTTCTTTTTTGAAAGATCTTTTCGTTGATATATTATACACCTTGTCTAGATCAACGATGCTTCGCAAAATAGGCCCGAAACGAAACTTTTGCGCATTGAGCCAAAAAATATGACCGGAACTTCAGGCAGCGCATGGGGGTGCGTGCAGATTTTTCCGGTAACGTACTTGACTGTCCCGGCTTCGTCTCGTCAAGATGAAGCTCCTAGTATGATTGGTTTCTGATTTAAAACAACTCTGATATTCGAATTTAGGCCAGAACGTACGAGCTTTTTCTTTGCTTCAACTTGGAACTCTCTGATATCGATCTGCTTTAACCTAGCTTTGATACCACTTGTTAGGAATTAATTCTCATCTCACACTTATGAATTAATCCCGCCCAAGATCATTTACACCTGTTTTTACTCACACACACAAATCACACAGATAACACACAATATTTAACATGGTTCAACTCCAACTTTGGCCTACATCCGCGGAGAGAAGGAATATTTATTAGAAAGATATTACATAGGTGAACAACATAGCATTCTCACCCGGTGCACACATCACCCTCACACCCTATTTCTCTCATCTTTTCCTCACATTTCTTCTATAAGTTTCAACACAAACCCTAGGTCCCTATTTATAGAGTTAAAACCCTTTCCTTGTTGAACAAGAAAAACTTAATTTCTTGTTGGACAAGGATTACAACTCCTTAGAGAATAAAACTTTCTGACAAGAAATTCATTTTATAATACAACTCTAAATAGGAAACCTAATTACAATAGAATTTGAGACACTTTCTTAACACTATGGCATGCCAATATGACATAGGGGGATGACACAATGACAATTTCGTAAATAAAGGCCATTATGACTCCTTGAGCATGGATGATATTTGTTCTGGGTGCAGGGCTGTTGTGTTTTCTGCATATATAGGGAGGGGAGTGTCCCTCACTTCGGAAGGTATTCAACCATGTAGCAAGGTTGTGGCAAGCCTTGGCTAAAACATGTATGGGGAAACTTGTTGGCATATTTTGACATGATTCGGTGGCACGGTTGGTGGGATAGCTTGGTGATGACATGATGGGTTGTGTTGGAGCACACATAGCTTGACAAGCTATGTGTGCATGCCCATGAATGTGCCAACTTACCTTTGGCAAGGTGATGCCTTAGCTTAGCATGCATTGGTGTGTATGCAATGCACCTGGCTTGGAAAGCCATGTGCACACCAAACTTTGGCTAGGCCAACTTGCCATTGGGCAAGGCTGTGACACAGAAACAAGCAATGGTTAATGCAGACTGATTCAAAACATAAGCATGGCGTGACATGACCTATGTGCCAAGGCATTGACAAGACCAAAACATGGCATAGTGCGGTGCATGTTAGCTAGTAAAGGCACTTAGGTCAAGCCTGGCAAGTTTGTGTTCACATGTGCGTGAAGACATGGGAAGGCTGAGGCATTGATGTTGGCTTAACGAATGCAAGTATTATGCAATGTGGTATATGCTTGATATTGAGATGGCTCGTGATGGTGCAACATGACAAAGACTTATGCAAGGATGGTCAAGACATGGTGTGGCTCAGACAAGGCAGTTGGACAGTTTTGAGACACACAACCACTAAGAGGCATGTGACATTATAGGAGGGTACCAATACATTCAGCGGTTGAGAGTGTAACTGCATTGTTAGTGTTGACAGGCTCTGAATGGTGCTAACACTCAGCCTAGGTGGATGAGGCTGTCATCCACATAGATAGACAATTTTTTTCATATGCCTATATAGACACATGTATGACATTGTATAGGACAATATATTCAGAGAGGGAGTGAATGTATATGTTTTAAGTATTGTACTGTGACTTATGAGTAAGAGAAATCCTTGTACTATTTCGTGTTTATAGTAAAAGGTTGAGAACCATTGATTGTGGGTGTTTGTTTATATTGCATTCATATATACAGTGTGTGTGTGTGTGGTGCAAGATTTAGTGTGTGAATTGGCTTAACCAAATTAGAACAAAGAGTGTTATTGTGTCTGATTTGATGTCATCATAGGACCAAGATTCGTGGTGAAAATTGACCCGTGACAATTACCATTGTGGAGTCCACATGCATATGTATATAGCCACATCACATATATATATATATATATATATATATATATATCTTCTTATATATGCTTCCACTTTTTATCCAATAATTACCCAATCTATTAAATCCACAATTCAACAGTACTACTCCTCTCTTCACTCATATAACCAATAATTACCCGATATGCAATGAGTCTTCTACCAAAAACAATGGCCGCTCTCCGCTCGCCCAACGTTCATGCCCTTTCCCGCCAATTATTTGCTATTTGGGTAGTGTTAGTATCAGCGTCATGCCATTTAGCTCATGCTAAATGTGCTTTTGAGGCCATCTTCAACTTCGGCGACTCCAATTCCGACACTGGTGGATTCTGGGCAGCTTTTCCGGCACAATCTCCGCCCAACGGCATGACCTACTTCAAGCGACCTGCCGGCCGGGCTACTGATGGGAGGCTCATCATTGATTTCTTGGGTAATTTTCAATCATCCTTTTATTATATTTTTCTATGCAAATTGCAATATACATATTTAGAGTTCATTTGACACACGCGCACAAGTTGCAATTTGCATATACTCCTATGAACTTGAGTTTTTCTAATCAAGTTGCAATGTGCATACACCTGGTTCACCCTATTAAGTTCAGTTTATTCTAATCAAGTCCCATATGCATATATCCTGGTTCGCTGTATCGTCACATATAATTCGTAACGCTTTTGAAATGTGTCAATAAGGGATGGAACGGGAAATAATTTTTGGCAAATTTATTGGGACAATTTTGATATTTTACTTATCTATTAATATTTTTTTCAAAAAAAGTGAATAATACTCACTTTTCACTTAATTTTAAGACATTGTCTGAGTTCATTACACCGCGACAAAGACAAAAATTGATACTGCCACTGCGAACTAGATACACACTGATAAGCATATGCAGCTTATTTCAATATATATGTATTAACTTCTGGTCTAGTAGTCTTTTTTCATAACTAAAGCAATTATTGAATGTGCCTCTATTGCAAAAGCTTTTACTTCAATTTACTAAAACAACAATGACAATATGAGATGAGTGAAGTATAAAAACTAACAAATTAATTAGGGGTGTCACAAGATTTCTAGCATTTGGTTAATTTTCAGTCCATAATGTAAGAAGGTAATACAAATTTATTAACTTCTGAAACCAAATTCTATATATATATATACATATATATACACATATATGTCTCTTGAGGTCATTTTTGTTACCAGAAGACAAAAAACCCAGCTGGGGAGTTGTGGGATTAGTCCATGTTCAAACTGTGAAATAACTACAAATACAAGTTCTTGTCAAGGACCACACATGAGTTTTGGCATGGAGCACTTTTTCTCAACTTTTTATTGTACCCCTGAAATGGCCTTTTTGATTTTCACTTCACTGCCCTTTAACTTTGTGGACTTCTCCCAACAGACAACCAAATACAGCTCAAGAACTGATTTAGGCAGGACCAAAAATCCTATCATTAATTTGTCCCCATTAAAGATACTATCTTACAAAGTAGTACAATTATGTTTTAGTGGCAATTTAATTTGTGTATAAAATATAAATATTAGATAATTTTTGAAAACTATATGATTGTACAAAAATAAATTAATATAGTGATTTTGTTGGCAGCACAAGCTTTAGGATTGCCATTTCTTAGCCCATACTTGCAATCAATTGGATCTGATTATAGACATGGAGCCAACTATGCAACACTGGCCTCCACAGTGCTGTTGCCAAACACTTCCTTATTTGTTAGTGGAATCAGCCCTTTTTCACTGGCCATTCAGCTCAACCAAATGAAAGATTTCAAGGTTAAAGTTGATCAACTTCACTCCCAAGGTATATCTAGCTGTGTACCATAATTGTAGCTCTTCAATTGCTTATATTATTATTTATTTTTTCGATAATCGGGGTGTCTATGACTTCTCCCTGACTAAGTCCCGGGACCCATGTAAAGTGACGGCTTAGTCAATTTCAACTTTAGATGTAACTCATAAAATTTTGTGATATTGATAGAAAATTATGGTAATGTTGAATTTCGGTTTCAGGATCAACCAATCTTCCTGCACCAGACGTTTTCGGAAAATCTCTCTACACGTTTTACATAGGTCAGAATGACTTTACTTCTAATTTAGCATCTGTTGGTATAAATGGAGTGAAGCAGTATCTTCCTCAAGTGGTTTCCCAAATTGCTTACACAATCAAGGTGACTATTTCGTTTATAGGCTCTGTACTAATCTGTATTGATTGTGCCATAGCCACAATACTTGATTAATGAGTATCCCAGACATAGTATGAGCTTTACCCGGTCCACGTGGAGGGGTCGTTTTGCTTGGGTCCCGTCGAGGCAAAAGCCCCAGACACCCCGTTTATCGAAAAAAAAATTCTTGATTCATGATTATGCAAAATTTCATATATTAGACTACTTTTGAATCCCAAGTTCATATATATTTGCTTCATGGAATTTTAAGGAGTTATATGGGATTGGCGGACGAACATTTCTGGTGCTGAATCTTGCTCCGGTAGGTTGTTACCCTTCATTTTTGGTGGAGCTTCCACACGATGATTCGGACGTTGACATATATGGATGCATGATCTCCTACAACAGAGCAGTGGTAGACTATAACAACATGCTCAAGGAGGCACTGGTTGAAGTTAGAGGACAAGTTCCAAATGCTAGTGTCATATATGTAGACACTCATGCTGTGTTGCTAGAGCTCTTCCACCGCCCCAAATCCCATGGTATATATTCTTCTTTTCAACATATATGCCTAAGGCCCTGTTTGAATTGACTTTTCAAACGCTACATTTGGCCTGCTAGAGAAAAAAACTGTTTTGAACGGTATTTGACAAAATTTCTGGCAGAGCTTCTGGGCCTTGGAAGAGCGTTTTAAAGAAGCTGGGGTATCAGCTTCTCAAAATAGCTTTTGCTTCTCTTTTTCTTTTGTGAGAAGCCAGAAACAAAAGTTATGCCAAACAAGGCCTAAATCAAAATGATTTATATCTATTGATTTATATATCATACAAAGGTTACACTTATGATTTGTTTTGATGATGGCACAGGACTGCAATATGGTACCAAAGCATGTTGTGGATATGGGGATGATAGATACAACTTTAGCCCTAAAGTATTCTGTGGAAACAGCAAAGTGATTAATGGAAGCAAAGTGACAGCAAAAGCTTGTAGTGAGCCATACAAGTATGTGAGCTGGGATGGTGTACATGCCACTGAAGCTGCAAACAAGCTTCTCACTAAGGCCATTCTCAATGGTTCTCTTTTTTACCCTCCTTTCCCACTTCATCAACTCTGTCACCTCCAGCCTATTGAATGACACAATCTTTTCCCATCTCAGAAATTAATAAATTCTCGACTTCGATCTCTCCTGTGATTTACATTAATCTGCTAAGCAAATTGTTAATTCAGACTCAATTGTTCGAACAATCATTTCAAAAAAAAAAAAAGGATCCTAATTATGGAGCAGCAGATATGTCAATCATTATGAGAATGAACTCTGCTGAGAACTATCCTCAAATTCGTTCACATTACAAACATGGTTCGCAATTGCGGTGTCGGTTTTGATCATGGTAGCAGTAAAAGCGTAACGGACTTGAGTGGTATAGTTGTTAAATACGAGTACGGGTGCTTACAAAATGATATTGACACCTTTCGAAAGCATTATAAATCAGACATACGATACGTATTGATTGATACGTCTGACGAATGATTATACTACGTATCTAATCATGATCGTATGATGCATCTAATGATGATCTTTTGACGCGGATCTATCAATATGTCTAAAGAAATGTTCCAAAGTTACAAGCACAAATGCCTCGTTGACCCCTGGTATATTCTGTCCACCATATATAGACATACATATGCACAATGGAATACTTATACTAATTTAATCAGCAGAATATTGGTATAAACGTCAACTTCAATCCAAAGAATTCATGAACTTTACAAATCTGACCGTTACAGATTCAAGAAATATTTGCTACATACAAATAATGGCCCCCTATTCTGCCAATCTAAATTTCAAAAAACTAAAGAATTTATAAATACAAAAAAAATAAAATCAGATTGAATCAAGGAACATAGTCATTCTCAAGCTCAGGTTGTGTTCTAATCCCAGATGCTGAGGGCATTCTAGTCATTCCAATCCACTTAATCTCCAATGCTTCACTTTTCTCAGATTGTCTCTCCATCCCTTCAATTTTCTTCACCCTAACCACTTTATAAATCACTAAACCCCCCAAAAACCCTAAAACCAATCCCACAAGTCCCACCACAAACATCACCCACCATTTCCAAAATCTCTCTTTCTTCTTAGATGACACAACAATACCAAAATGCCCCTGACCACGCACAACACACACATTTCCCATACTCACATTGCTTAACTCCATTGTACCATTAGTGCCAAAACTCACACATTTCAACGTTGCATTTTTACTTTTACGCGCTAAAATCTTCGGAAAATGGACCGAAATGGGACCTCCATTGATGCTCAATCCAAGCAATGCATTGTCCCTGGTGCTTGAATTCCAAGCATTGTAAGTCATGAAGCCAAAAACAGGTGTGACCAATGTAAAATTAGGCACATTATAGTAATAATTTGACCAATTGCCTA
Source organism: Cornus suecica (assembly GCA_963922005.1). Classification (NCBI taxonomy): domain Eukaryota; kingdom Viridiplantae; phylum Streptophyta; class Magnoliopsida; order Cornales; family Cornaceae; genus Cornus; species Cornus suecica. The sequence goes on from OY998240.1 coordinate 11,526,450, forward strand.
GATTTTGAGAGACTATAACTAGTCTCATCACAAAAGGGCTTGGAACAATTTTTGGCGGGATTTGAAAAAAACTAAAATTGACTCCTCTTGTTCTCAAACTTCCACTCCTAAGTTGAACAATCGAAACATCGATACCGGAAAAATTAGATGGGAGAGAAATATTGTATATAGTACCTGTTTTTGGCTTTGGAATGGCCTTGTATGCATAGTCATGAACAAAATCATCTAGAGAATGAGGATTGTAGCTATCCATGGCATGGACTGATTGAAATAGTAGGATATAGAACACAACCCAGATGATACATTTGCTTCTTTTGTACCCCATCAATACTAATTTGATTAATACAATGCAATGTATTGATAATTTTGTGATGGAAATTCATAGAGATTGAATTGTATGTAAGAGGGTGGTGATAATTGTAGAGGAAACAACTCCACTAAAAATTGGGGTATTGTTATATTAGTGTTGAACAACTCTGTGAGTTGGATTAGTTGACCTTGGAGAGGGGGGTGAGTATATGCACATATATATATAGGGATTTAGAGAGAGATATCTGTATATGGAGAAAAAAAGGGAAAGAGGGAGATTGGTTACATATTATATAATCAAAACATATAAATAATTATACTTTTTTCTCCGTCCCAAAATAAATATTCACTTTTACTCTTTTCTTCGTCTTAAAATAAGTGTTTCATTTAAAAAGCCAAAGTACTTTATTATATTAATATATCCTTCATGCATTGAAATTATAAATTATATACACAATAAATCATCACATCATTATAATAGAATAAATGATAAAATTAATATTTTATTTATTACCAATATAATATCTTAAAAAGTTGTATTCTTTAGAATGACTGTACTTAAATTTAATCAACCAAATTGGACATATGGTCGTTTGATGGGCCACATTATGTGAATTAGCTGGTGCTTATAGATATATATATATATATATGTATATGTATATATTAGTAGTGTTATTGTAGCAGCTCCAGTTGGGTAATTGATGAGTTGGGAGGTTGGCCGGTTGATGCTAATAATGACACGTGGACATAAGTACACTACATTTTTGGAACACAATCTCGGAAATTACCCCTGAAATGGTCAAACCAGACCTTGGATGATTAGAGGTGCCATTTGATTTGCTACTACTTATTAGCCCTTGTTTGGACCTAAAATATTTATTTTTGATATTGTTTTTGAGTGATATAAAATAATATCGGTTTTAGTTTCTCCATGTGTGATTTTATGTCTAGCAATTTTTTCAGAATTTGCTTTTTCACTTTATTTTTGACAATCGTCATAGAGATGTTATAGGAATTTTATTTATATATAAACATGGAGAAATAATTTAATTCTACAGTATTTAGGGGAAAATTTGATTTTCTGCACCCATTTATCATAAAGGCATGAGAGTGCATAGAAAGTTTGAAAATTGCTCACACAATTATATATAATTGGTTATTCAAAAAAATTCTGATACACTTCTTTTGTTTAAAAATGTGAAATAGGTATATTATTTAATAAAAATGTATTGTGCGAGTACTTGAATGGTTGGAAGGAACTGATAAGGTGAAATGCAAGTAATCTATATAATTGGAAAGGTGCAAAATAATTTCTTGTTTTTGCATTTTAAAAAATATGAAAAATGAATAGAAATAAAAGATTTTTTTTGAGTAAAAAGTAAGAATAACATAACTTAGCTTCAAAATTTAAGTGGGATGAATAAGTTAAAATTTGTTATATTTAATTCAAACCACTCAATGAGTTGGCTCTGAATTTCCCCCTCACACATCCGCGCCTTGGGTCGGAGCAACGATAACTCGTTTCTCCCGAAATTTGGGCCAAGACTTGTTGGTAACCTAGGCTCTAATATCAGTATTGGGTGGTCTTGGACCTCTCTCACCCCAAAAGCTAACTCAAAGGCTGAGACTTTCCCTCACACTTATATATTAACCACCAGTCCCTTCCACAACTGATGTGGGACAACCCCAACAGACTCCTAATTTTATTTTGGACCAAAATGGGTAGGCCTAAAGTGATAATTCATATTTGTGGATCGTGTTCATATTGGATTAAGATTATGTATTCTATTAAATGAGTCAATAAAAAAAAACAAAAATTAATATACGTGTCAAATATGTTCAACACTAACCCAACAAATTATTTAAACATGTAACCCGACACAACTGCATGTAACCTGTTTAATACTTGGGTCATGTTGGGTTGTACACCACACGAATGATTAATCTATTTATCCTAAATACAAAATTGAATTTGAAACGACCTAACACGAAACGAACTGATTAACTGTTATTAGTAAAATTATATTTGACACGATCAAGTTACAAATTTTTGATATATTTCAATCATTTAGAGAAGAAATAAAATAATAAATACAAATATAATCAGGTCAAACGGATTATTCGAGTTACTTGAGTCTGACACAAATACGATAATAATATTTTGGGTAAATTCCACTTACACCCCCTCTGATTTGCCCTAATCCCAGTTACACCCCTTTACTATGGAATATCCCAGTTATACCCCTTGTCATTAACAGACGTTAAATCATTTAACAGAAATGTGTTATTTTACTATTTTGCCCATAGTTATTTTATTACATTTAATCTACTAAAATAATTCCTTTCAAAGACAAAATACCTTCCACCTCCACCTCCATCTCCATCTCCATCTCCATCTCCATATCCAAACCCTAACCCTAACCCTAATCCATTCCTTTCACTTCTAAAACTAATCCAGCCACCAAGCCGCCCCCATCCCTCCTCCATTTCAAAGCTTCTCACCCAAAAATTAAAAACACTTACATGGGACTATGGAAGATGGGTGGTGTATATGGAGTTGGTAGAAGAAACGAAGAACAATCGGTTTCGCTTGATGTCGATTGCGACTAATTGAATAACTTCATCCTTGGAGACCAACTCCATTTTTGTTGAGAGCTCCCATGATTGCTTCAGATTTTTCATCCCCAACTGAGCAAGGCACCAAAATTACTCGAAGCAGATATATATATAAATATAGATATAAATATAGATATAGATACAGATATATATAGAGAGAGAAAAAGTGGTGCCCTAGCTTTCTCCTAGGGTTTTGAAGGTTTAACAGTAACGAATTAGATGAATTAGAAGGAATTAAAGGAATTAGAAGGAATTAAAGGAATTAGAAGAAATTTCTTCTAATGATATAGATATAGATACAGATATATATAAGGAGAGAGAAAGTGGTGCCCTAGCTTGCTTCAGATTCTTCCACCCACCTTTTATTTTCGTTTACTTTGATTAAAGGAATTAGAAGAAATTCAAGAAAAGGGCAAAATAGACCATTTAATACATTTTAATTGATAACATCATCATTTAATGGTTGACAACTGATGGTTGACTAACGGAAGGGGGATTTTGATATATGTAATCAAATCTAAAGGAGTGTAACTGAGATATTCCATAGTATAGGGGGTGTAACTGGGATTAGGGCAAATCAGAGGGATGTAAGTGGAATTTACCCTAATATTTTTATATCGTGTTCGGATAACCTTTTATAACTTAAAACCCATTTATGCAGTTATCCCTTTTAATTCAACCGGTGTTTGTCTCGTATTATCATGTCTCAACTTGTTTTCTCAAGTCTAGGCTTCATTAAGAATCTAAAACAGTAGCAAGAAAGTATAACTTTTAAAAAAATAGGGTAAATGACACTTTCATCCCTGTTGATAGTGTAAATTACATCCGCACCCCTTCATTTTTTGCTAATTACAGTTTCACCCCCTCTAGTTTAGGCATTTGTTTCACTTTCACCCCCTCAACTCATTCTCCGGCGAGGTCAAATCGGGTCAACCAAAATCTGAGATGCGAAATGACCAAATTACCCTTATATGTGTGTAAAGACTTGTTTGCCTATCTAAAATGATGTGAAATGCCTAAACTATCCTCATCACTTATGTATACATATATATATGTGTGCATAAATATATATATATACCCATATACATATATGTATACGTATGAATTGGGTATTGGGCAAATTCAATCTATATCATAGAAACATAAATTGGGTCCGAGATCAACAAATACGTCCTATAAGAAGCACGATTTATACCAAAAATATCAAAAAATCAACACACTCATTTCATATGTATGTAGATATATATGTGCGTATATATATATATATAACTATATATATCTATCTATATATATATATGTGCGTGTATATATATAGATTGGTGTATATCTATCTATATAGTTATATATGTATATATATGTGTGTGTATATATATAGATAGTTATATATATATATATAGATATATATGTGCGTATATATATAGATAGATATATATAGAAATAGAGATATATATGTCATTTTGTTTTGATTTTTCTGTGATTGAAAATGGATAATTAATTGAGTATGCGTAGGAATTGAGGTTTGATAATTGGTAGTTCATTTTAGGATTAGGGTTTGATTTGAGGGGTTTAGGAGAGAGTAGGGGTGAGATGAAAAGATGATGGAAGGGTAAATAGGTAATTTAACATAAAAGAATATTTGATTATTTAAAATAAATATAAAAAAGGGGTATAAGAGTAATTGCACATATCCGGGATATGAGATTCAAGGGGTGAAACTGCAATTAGCAAAAACTGAGGGGGTGCGGGTGTAATTTACACTATCAACAGGGGGTGAAACTGTTATTTACCCAAAAAAATATGGTAAGATTTATTTATTTTAATAAAAAAAAAAAAAAAAAAAAAAAAAAAAGAAAAGGAAAGAAAGGCCTCCGAGGTGGATTTTGAAGATAGGGGTTGGCCAATCAGAGAGCAGAAGGAGATCCACGTGTCACTCAAAAGAAGATACAGAGAACAACATTGTGGATAGAAAGAAAATGCAACACCAAACAATCTCAGAGACTTGAAATCAGCAACTAGTAGCAAATTTAGCATCAGAGGATAGCAAGCAAGTGCTTGGCCGCCCATTCATCATTCTCACATGGCAACAACTGCCACCTCCATGGCGGCCACCGCCACCGTCTTCATGCCTTGCCGCCTTCCCGCCACCGCGGCCACCACCACCATTTGCTCCGCCATGCCTTACCTTCCGCCGCGTTTGTCCACCCCACTCGTTGCCACTTGCTTCAAACCATCTCTATCAGGTATTGTTTCTCTACTCTTTATCAACTCGCATTTTCATTGGGGAATTTCGTCGAACACCCAGTTGAAGTTTCCCGCCAAAAATAGTTTCCTTTTAACTAGTGGTTGTTTCAGTTTGCATCTGAGCTGTTCAGCATATCTATGCATTCAATTGTTTGCGTTGAACAAAATTAGTACGTGATGTATAAATATATATATATATACTTACGGATTTATGTATTTTAGCTGATAGTGATTTCTATACTTGTATAACAAAAATTTAGAAACAGAGTTGTCTTGGTCCGGTGGTCACTATTATGATTCTGTAATGTGGTCTCAAATTAAATTCTGGTAAATAATAAAATGACATATTACTGATATAGAATGATGTGATTGAATTGATTGAAACAAAGAGATTAATGTTAAGCTTACATCAAGAGGATAACAAAACAGAAGATACAAATATTACTTTGATTTCTATTTAAGGCATAGGCATACACTACACACTCTCTATGGAAGCATTGGAGACTACCTTTGAGCTCAGAGTATTAAGTTAAGGACACCCTTTTTCTTGTGCTTTGGGAAAATTAACAAATATAATCAATTCATTGAATTATCTTTCGTAATTCCATAAGAAATATGGTTTGCAATATACTCTAGTTCATCAATAGTGAATATGGCTGAATCAAGAAAATTCACGTCATGATGCGCCTTTTATCGAATGAATCGATGGTACATTTAAGATATAGAGCTATAATGGTTTTGTTCTAAAATTTTCCTTTTTGGCAAGTGTGTCTAAGTGACCTAGAATGTTGTGTTGTTGCTATGGAAATTTGGGTTCTTCTTCTCCTTAATCTATGAGGTTTTATTCGGCGACTCCTAGCTCATCATGAGGTAGTGGTTTAACATGGTAGTGTGCAATCCGTAGTGGCATCCGAGAATTAATTCCGATCTTTTGCATTCCCTTTGAAATTACTCTTCGGATGGAATGATTTGGATAAAAACTAGTCATCTTCAGTTCTCTAGCTGTGTGCTTATGTTTATCGTTTGTAAACAGAATCGAGGAGGTTGTCTTCATTCCAAGTCCGAGCCTCTTCATCTGAGGAGACATCTGTTGATGCGGGAGAACTGTTTGATGATCTAAAGGGAAAAGTAAGAAACAAAATGCACAACCATCATCAAAGCAAGGGCTTGCAACTTCTCTTTTGCTTTCGGTTTTCTACATCATCTGTTTTCTGATCAGTCTTAAAGTTGCTAGATACGAGTTTAACACATTTTTTTTCCCTCTTTGCACAAATGATAACTAGTGGGATGCAGTTGAAAACAAATCTACAGTGATTCTCTATGGGGGTGGGGCAATAGTTGCAGTTTGGCTCTCTTCGATTGTTGTTGGTGCCATCAATTCAGTTCCTTTGGTAGGTGCCCAGTTGTTTTTTTTTTTTTCAATTTAATATCAAGATTAAAAAAATTGATTTTGGCTTATAAGGAATGAATTTAATCATCTATTGAATCACTGTAAACCATTACCAGCTTCCAAAGATCATGGAATTGGTGGGGCTTGGATACACAGGATGGTTTGTCTACCGGTATCTTCTATTCAAGGTAAATTTAAGAAAAGTGATTTTAGGACATGTTTAATATGGGGTTTAAGTTCTGATGTGAACACATTTCGTGCTGTTGAATCTTATATGTGCTGTGTACTTGTATAGATATACTGAATAGTATTATTCATGGGTATCCCAATAATAATTCAGTGGTTCATCTAAAAAGGTCGTAAAGTGCTATAACAAAAGATAATGAATACATCTATCTATACACATATTTAGTTGCTCCTTCATCCCTTACTTGTTGGGGGGTTTGGTTTGGGGGCGTAGCCCCCAAGGTACGGTAAATGGTATTTTTGGTATTTTACTAGTACATATGAATTATGTGTATATATACATCATTGTAACCATAATTCATTGATAAGCGAAATACAAAGGCTGTTCTGGTGGACGTAGGTCGAATTGGCCGAACCACGATAAATCTTCTGTATTCTTGATTCTTTATTGTTTTATTGTTTGCGATTGATATTTTGTTTCAACAACTAAAAACAGTTATGAAACATGTTTTTGACGATTTAATGTAACTTATTTTTCAGTCAAGTAGAAAAGAGCTAGCCACAGACATTGAAGCAATAAAGAAGAAGATTGCTGGAACAGAGTGAATGAATGCTTGTTGTTTGATGGGAATGCCATCTTACATTTATTTCCAAACATCTAAAATTGTTTTTCGAGTGTTCTCTGTACAAGAGTTGTACGCACCTATATTGTAGAATAGGTCGTCTATATATATATATATATGTTTCTATTGCTCTTGTATTGCCCATGTTTATTGTTTTTCAAATAAATTATTCGAAAATTTTATCGTCTAAATGTCGTACAAATGTTCAATTAAATTAGTGGTCTTGTTTATAAACTTCTGGATTAAATTTAATTATGTGAAATTCAATGCTCTTGTTTATACTTTATACCTGAATATATGAAGTTTTAGCACATCACAAAACTAATTTTTAAAAAGTTGCAAGACCTCAAATTAAAGAGAAAATGAGGTGCAACTCTTGAGCTTGTATAGCAGTGGTCATACAATATACACAATCAATATAAATTATATATCACAGTTTTAATCCTAGATTCACCCCACTGTTCTATATAAATGTTATATATTGTTCTTAATTTTTATGCTAGTCGTGGTGTTAATCTTCTTTCCTCTGTCCAAGCATGCTTGGCATGGCTTTAATCTAACTCTTAATTGAGGCATTTCATCACCATGATCATGCCAAGGAATTTTTATAACATGACTAGACAAAAGCCGGTTGTCGTTCCACGAATAATTAAAGAAATGATACGCGAAAATTCCTACTAAATCCTACTTTTTGCCCCACCAAAAGGCGAGAAATTTCTAAAACTTTCATCTTAAGACCAATAAGCCGTACTTTTGAAATTCTTTGCCAATAAAGTCCTAAATTTTTATTACTTTCATTTATACCTTTAGTAGATTTGTTTAATGATAAATTTATTCAATTATTGATATATAATTATTATTTTTTTATAAATTTTAGTCACTAATAATATTGTTTAGGAATTTTAATAATAATTAATTAGTTTAAAATTTAATTTCATAAACTTGATTGCACAACAAATTTAATAAAAAGATAATAACTTACTTTATATAAAAATAGATAAAATAATTTCAGTCAATTTTTATAGTTTAATGTGTCCATACAAAAAGTTAAATTTATAACTTATATTTAGTTTAATATCTTCTATCAAATTTAATAAGGATGTAAATAGAACACTAATTGATTTAGGACTTAAATGGAAGAGAATCTCAAAAGTAAAATTTATTAGTCCACAGAGAATTTGCAGCTTTTAAACGATGAGAGGGCATACTATGACCAATAGGAATTCTTCGATTCTTTATGCCTGGATAAAGTTGGATTTAGAAATACCAAATCGAAATTAAAAAAATAAAAATTGGCCTCTCAAATAAAATGAATCTAAATTTCATTCTTAGTAATTCTTCAATGCAAATGAGCCTTGGTGTCTCCTAAAACAATAGAGCTTGAGAAAAGGTTATCATGAAGGTATGATCACCAATCTTGTGCCCCTCACTAACGGACTTGCTCTGTATTTTACTAAGAATCTAAACCATAATTAGTTGGATGAAATATAGTCAAGAAAACTTATTGTGTTTTAATAATGAGATTTAGATACCAGAATAGCTGAGTTCGAATCAAGGACTCCGAAGTACTCCAAAAAACAAACCCAAGTCGACTATATATTTCCCGACAGGAATTATAAGTCTCTCATGCTACGTTATTCCATTCATTCTTTAGTTTGGTATGTATTATAGAATGGGAATGAGCATGCTCTTGGATTCATTCCGGGCAATGAAAATCCATTCCTGACAACACTAAAAATGTTATTCCATTCTCTTTTGAAGGATACTACACTAACCAAACAATAGAATCCCAAATATCAGTGTCTCACAACCATAAACAACACTTTAAAGCAATGGAGAAAAAAATCCAAATGTTGGAAAGTCATGTATAGCTTCAACTGAAAATGAAAACTATATTAGTTGGGAGGAAGAAAATCCTACAACCCCCAAAGCTTTGACCACCCCAAGAGATTTACAATCTGGACTCAGTGATCTTGCTAGCACCTTCTCCTCTCATGTTTCAAAAAAATAACTCCTTTCGAAATCTTTGGTTACTGCTCTAGCTGTTTATTACTTCTTAGGCTAGGAGATCAAGAATGACAACGCCCTGTGTAACCTTTAATGTTATCTATACCCATATCATCGTCATCATCCTTGCCTTAATCCCATATGTATATACCGTCAGCCACCTGAATCCCTTTCCAATCTTTTCTATTACATCCCATTTTACCGATTATATTTAATTTGGCAAGTCATTCATGTTATGTTTGGTCGCCTTCTCTATCTCTTTCCTTTTATCTATTGTCACCAATCCGCCTCTTACCCTTTATCCCATGTTCACCCTGTGAGGGAACCTTCATCAATTGGAGTCGAATCCAACCAATTCTCAGCCAAGTTCAAAACCAGCCAATTCCTAGCCTAAAATCTCTATAGACTACAATCGAATTCATTCTCTGTAGTGCAATTCATTATAGCTTGCCTAGGCTAGAAGATACAATACTAGTTATATAGCTTCATATACTAGTCCTTATTCAATCACCCTCTATATCAAGTCCCACAGTGACACATTAATTTGAAGCCCCCTAAAAATTGTGTAATTTTGGCTATGCGCTTATGCTTATATACGGAACTAAGACAACTTTACTCCATTCAATACATATCCTTACGCCAAACGGGGTATCAATTCTAAAAGCCTACAAAATGTAGAAATGTCATATGCTCCTATAAGCCTCCTGGTTTTTCATCTACCAGGCAATTTTTAACTCACCCCGTAAACCTGGCCTATATATATACACTGCACACACACACACACACACCCCTACGAAATCAAAACTTCATCATAAGCAGAAAGAATTCCCCTCTTAGCAAAGACACTAAGAGAAGCTGTGAAATACAACTATTCTCAACACCACCCTTTCACAATAGCTAAAATAATAATAATAAAGGTTCCAAATTTATCCACACACCTGACAACTCTTCAAAAGAGTATCAATCTTCCATCACACAATTCAATCAACAAATACCATGGAAATTAAAATTGAACAACAACAAAAAAGAATTCAAAATCCAAAAAATATCCAAGAAGAAAATTCAGCTCAGAATTATTGCACCCAATTCATCATTATCAAAAGCATACATAAATCCCCGCGCAAACTACTATATAGAAATTCAGGTATTACACATAAACGCCAGTATATTTATATTAAATAAGCCCCACACAGGCAATTATAATAATAACCCAATTATCACCAGAGAGAGATGGAGAAATTGACAAACCCTAGAATTAGATTTTGTCGATGTCTTCGTCCTCGAACTCGATGTAATCGTCGGCGGCGCCTTCGTCCTCCTCGTCGAGTCCACCGGCGATGCCCTCGTTGAGCCTGGTGTTCTCCGGCAGCTCGCCGTAGGCCTTGAGGAGCCTGGCCTCGTCGGGCATGTACTTGAGGATGACGTCAGCCTTGTCGTCCTGATAGTCCCTGAGTCCGACGAGGATGATGTCGCCGGCGGCGATCCAGACCTTCTTGTGCATTTTCCCGCGAATATGGCAGAGGCGCTTGGTGCCGTCGATGCACATGGCATCGCAGCGACCGTTGCCGAGCATGCGGACCACCTGCGCGTACTCCTGGCCGTCCTCCTTGAACACCAGCTCGCGCTTCTCGTCGTCGGCCTCGTTCTTCCCGCGCTTGCGGTTCTTGCCTCCCTTTCCCTTGTTCTTCGGCATCTCTGGAAACCCTAGATCGGACGGTGCTGGTTGGCTCTTGATGTGGTTGGTCTATATGGAAATAGAGGAGAGAAAACCTAATCGGATCTGATGATGATTTATGAATATATATATATATATATAAATTTATATGTGTTTGTGTGGAAATTGGAGAGCCCTTTGTTTCTCTACAGTTGATCTACTTTCTCTCTCTAAGCTAGCGTTGAACTTACGAGAGTTACGGGTTTAGGTTTGGGTTATTGATGTGAGATTTTTGGACTTTAATACCATTTTATTTTGGTAAAATTGTCCTATTTGTATTTGATTAAAGGGTTAACTTCAAAGAGATTTTTGAACCTAACTTTATTTACATATTTGAGATTTGTTTTAATTTCAATTATATCTCCTCAAATTTAAAAATCTTCAATTACATCCCTTTATGATATGAAATATTTAAATCACTCCTAAATCAATTTAATCATAGAATATAAATAACCCTATATACCCCCCATATATATATATATAGCCACCGCCCCACCCACGAAACCCCCACCCCCACATCTGCACACATATATATATGTAATCCAATTCTTCTTCTAAATCAATTTAATCCTAGAATATAAATTACCCCCCATATATATATATAGCCACCACCCCACCCATGAAACCCCCACCACCACATCTGTACACATATACACACAGACATATATATGTACAATCCAATTGTTCAGGAAATTGATTTGGTCACAGAAATAATCAGTACAATTTAGAATACAGGTGGTGGTGGAGGTAGAGGCGGACCAAGTGGTGGTGGTAGTGATGGTGGTGCTACAGGCGGCGTTGGTGGGTGGGTGAAAACTAGGGTTAGGGTTAGGAGGATGGGGGTTGAAGGAGATGGGTTGAGTGTTTGGACATAGAGATTGTGGATGTTTTGAGGGGTCTAATTGATAAAGGGTAATTTAGGTATTAAATTAAAATTTTATGGTGATGTCATGAATTAGGGGGTGTAAGTGATGTTAGTTTTTAAAAAATAAGGGGTGTGATTGAAGTAAAAACAAATTTCATGGGATGTAAATAAAATTAACCATTGATTAAATTATTTGGGATTTGGAATTTGAATTGGAATGAGATTGTGTTTAGAATAAAATGAAACTTCTTGGAAGGAAAAATCGTTTTTAACAATGTTTGGCAAAAGTTTTAGAAAAACTTTTGTGTTTTGAAAGAATATTTTAAAAAAGTTGGGATACTAGTTTAGAAATAGAAGTTATACCAAACATAAGAATTGGAATTGGAAAGATTCTTTTATTTCTTAGGGCCTGTTTGGTTTTTATTTCTTAGGGCCTGTTTGGTTGGGGTGTTTTTGTATTTGTTTATATGTTTTGTGTTTATAAACTTGTTTGGTTAGTGTTTTTGGGATGTGTGTTTAAAAACACTTTTTCACTTTAGGCAAATTTTAGGCATATGAGAATAAACATGAATTTGGTGTTTATTGGAGTGTTTATCACTTACTCTTTCTTCACTTTATAATATATTTTATTATTTATATTATTAATTTATTATTTATTAATTTATAAATATATTCTATTTATTTATTTACTATTATTTCATTATTTAATTCATTTTATTTATAAATTATTTATTCATTTTTAATTATTTAAAAATATATTTTATTAATTTAATATTAATTTATTATTATTATACTCATTTTTTTATTATTATGAAGTATTTATTTGTTATTATATTTACTTATTATTTATTATTATATTTATTAATTATTTTTTATTATTATTTATTTCATTTTTTTTATTATTTATTTATTTTATTATATGTTTAAATATGTTTTATGTAATTTATTATTTATTTTATTAATTTATTATTATTATTTATTATTTAGTCCATTTTTTATTATTATATTTATTTATTATTATTGTATTCATTTATTATTTATATTATTAAATTAGTATTTATTAATTTATATATTAATTTATAAATATATTTTATTTTATTTATTATTATTATTTCATTATTTAATTCATTTTATTTATAAATTATTTATTCATTTTTAATTATTTAAAAATATATTTTATTAATTTATTATTATTATTATGAAGTATTTATTTGTTATTATATTTACTTATTATTTATTATTATATTTATTTTTTATTTTTTATTATTATTTATTTCATTTTGTTTATTATTTGTTATTTTTATTATATTTTAAAATATGTTTTATGTAATTTATTATTTATTTATTAATTTATTATTATTATTTATTATTTAGTCCATTGTTTATTATTATATTTATTTATTAATATTGTATTCATTTTTTATTATTATTATATTATATTATATTTATTATTTATATTATTAATTTTTAATTATTGATTTTTAATTTTTCAATTTCAACCCAAAAAACATTCCTACCAAACATACTTCTGTTTTTGGATGAATAAACAAAAAAACAAAAAACGTGTTTTTTGTTTATTTCAACACAAACACAAACACAGCTCTACCAAACAGGAACCCATATTACTAATTTACTATATGTACACGGAAAAGGAGAACATTTAATATAAATTTTGACCCATCATACATAAAATAAAAATTATAAACAAAAAAAAATGCATATAACACAAATATTAATTAATATAGTTTTATTTTTTTATTTTTTTAAGCATCTGCTATTATAATATTTTGTTTATGAAAATCTATAAAGCACGTATAAAATTTAAAATAAATATTGAATATATCAATAAAAATAAAAATAAAATAAGTTTATAAAATTTAAAAACTTAGAAGCTAAACACAACAATATATATTATACTAAATTCACTTTCATAACCATCTACAGGGGAATAAATACATATTCTATTCATTTTCAAGAACATGCACAATAGGACATCAAAGAAGTCAAACAAATATATAACCCTTGCTTCTTATTCGATAGATGATTTATTGAAACGAGTCGAACATAACTTAATTCTAGGACATGAAGAAAAGTTAAATAAAAGGTTGAGACATCCGCATCTCTTACTGCATTCAAGTCATTGCATTAAACCCTAATGTCATTTCCATCTTCAAAATGCATTCAAAATGGATTTGGAGCACACAAAACCCTCCCTTCTAGTAACCCATTTACATCTTTCCCGGTAAAAAAATAAACTTGGCTCGCATACAAATACAACACACTTTTGGGGATAATCTTTCAACATTCAAGCCAGACATTGGAGCACCCCAATAATAATTTTGTATGTTTTTCTCAAGGCAATGTATAAAGTTAGTCACATATGAAAAGCAAAATTGGCATATATCAAAAAAGTCACTGCCTAATGGTAAGCTCTGCTCGGAGATGAAGGATGTCATTGACAAAGTAAAGACTGTCCTCAGCCATGAATGAAGTCCATGGTATACCAAACAAGTTCCGGTACCCTACCGCCTTGCCTCCGGTGAAAGTGTAGTTGCCCTTGTATTTGCTGATGTAATCCTCCGTTGGCTTCGACCTAGCGGAAAACTCGTAATTAACGGCGAAACTCACAGTCCCTTTTTCTTGCATCCCCAAGAACAGCCCAAAGCAATGGAAAGAGCTTTGCTGGTCTATGTTGCAATGTGCAGATAGGAAGAATCCTTGTCCACCCAAGTGGAATGCTTGAGAATACACCCGCCCGGACGGGAACAAATTTGCGCACTCATCCCGTTTCAGGTCCAGGTAGACCACACACTGTTGCCTTGGAAGTTCAAACTCGACCACCTTGATAGGCCGGTACTTGTAAGCGCGCTCCACGAAGCGGCGATTCGTGATTGCAGACTCCTCTGCAGCCAGGATCCGCTGTCGGTGTGGAGCCTCGGCCTTGAAAAAGAGGGCTTCCAGAACGGCCTTGGATACGAGCTCGTGATCGAAGTCACTGCAGGTTAAAGCCTTCTTGAGCTTTCGACAGGTCATGTAAGGGAAGCGGATTAAGCGACCAAGGCGGGAACCCAATATTTCTCGCCGCTCTTCCAGTTTTGGGTACTGAGCTCTAGCCCACTTCAATACGAAATCATATACGGCGTCTTCTGATGCCACCTGAAGATCATCACTGGACAGAATTGCCTCAATTCCAGCAAGGGGCAAACCCAAAACCTCATCATAGAACCTGCCAAAAAGAGCAAAAGCCAGTAACTGACCCTGTCGACCAACATATTTCAAGCAGTAACACTAATAGATAAAAACAGCTCTTGGAAGCTGAAAAACCCTCATGTGATTTCAAGATGCAGTATAATATATTGCTGACACTTGGACCAAAACCATAACCTACAAGATGTTGCATACAGTTTCATCATATGGAACGAAATTACATCCTACTCCATTGGCCATATAGAGTAAGCACTAGGCTAAAATAGATAGTGGTTTGGAATACAAATACAAGAGGTATCTGAACCTAAAAAGAGACAATATATCATGAAGTAAAATAAAAAAGAGGAAAAGAACTAAAGAAATAATTGAATTTAATATTTCAAGTTGCGAAGAAACATCAATAACAAATTTCCTCACAGGAAATGACAAACCCTTCTCATACAGGCATGTTTGGCCTGATTAATACATGCTATCCAAACTAATCCTCCTACAAGTACAAAAGTAGTGTTTTAATCTCAGTAGAGATCAAGCATTGACACAAAAAAAACAATAATGAAAACTGTGTTGGACAAAAAAACTCCTAATGAGAACTTCTTACTCAATAAGGAATTATAAAGACGTTGAGAAAGGACAGGAATTTTCCAATTTCAAACAGGAAGAACTAGGTATATAGTTAAGGTGGCTCACTTGGATATTTCTTTGTAACGGGCAGCAAGAAACTGCTTTGCTGTGTCTGTCAATGGTTGCACTGCATCTCCGATTAAAACACTGGAGGGAAGCTCTAGATATAACAATGCAGACTCGGGTGTCATGGGTAAATTTCGCAAAAGTCGGCTGCAATACCTCATGCATGACGCAACCTCAAATTTGTCGGCAGCCATTAGCACATCCAACAAAGCAGGAGCACTAGTTGTGGTTAAGGTATTGCTATACATAAAATTGAGGAGCTCCATGAGGGCAGTTTCCTCTGTTGGATGGGGGAAAAACAATTGTTAGCTGAGTTTGTTTATTGTATAAAGATGTGTATTTTTATCAGGAAATATTAGGAGAAACAAACAAAATATTAAGTTGGATTAATTATGACCTAAGCAGCACTACACTAACACAAAGTATTACATGTATGATATCTAAAGCTGCTGTGATTAAGAAAGAATAAAACTATTTTTCAAGTACTAATTACAGGAAAGGCCCATTCACAAGATCAACGTTGAGCATGAACCCACCAAACAAGTAATACTTTCAACAAAAGTTAAGGGACTCATCGAGAAAGTAAACATTTTATGCATACCTGAGGCATTAATTCGTAGGGTGACATGTCGCTGTTCTGACTCCCTCATCCCATTTGAAAAAAGCTGCATAAAAGATAAGTTAAAGGAAGGAAAACATCATCCAGAGTTTATTTAAAGCAAAAAGGGAGAAAAAGATGTCCTCTCTCAAGGGTAGTATAGAAAAACGACTACAAATATGACCTTTACCTTATAGAAAAACGGACTTTTTGCTGCTAAAATTGGAGAACTAATATGTAAAGTCTGAACTCTCAGAACCGTAGAACAATCCATGCTCCAGTTTGAATCATCGATGTTTGACGCTTCCTCTCCTAAAAAAGTAATAGCCAGCTTAAATTTATTCAAAGACAAGATGCATCATGTAAGAATTGATCAGAGCCGCCATAACTTGACAAGACATTACAAATGTTTTAATGCAAGAAGAATGAGTGATTGAGTTATGAATGCTTTTATATGCAGTGGCCTCGCATCTATGGCAGTTTACTAAGATCTTTGGGGTGGGTGGGTTGCTGGTGGTGGGGGGTGAGACAGAGAACTGTGGACAAAAAGTTTACCATATCTAATATTTACATACAAGAAAACAATTTGTCTGAAACATGTTTTCAAGCCAGGTGCTGCACAACTGTCGGCCTATACTAAATATTATTTGAAAAAGAAAAGGAGATTTCAGTTGTTAGAAATTATCTTTCAATATAAGGGGTTCACCTAATAAAATCCTTTTATCAGTTACCTAAAGCAAAACGATAACCTTTCTTTAGAGGTTCACAAAATTTTGCCCTATCCCAGCCCTTGGATCTGCTGTGATGCCACCAGCTATATCAGAAATGCTCAATCAGCCATGCTGATGCCACTGATAATGTGCAGCTTATGGCATCGTAACTTATTCCAAAAGCTTCAACTCTTTCAAGTATTCTATGTTGTATACTTGTGATTCAGTTTGGCAGACGAATACAAAAGTCATAGAGATCACTACCATACATATATGACAAACAGAATAACCTACGATTGAAAGGTGCAAAAGCCCTTGTCCTGCCAATCACAAAGAGTTGGCAATTTCGCTTTTCTTGAGCCAAGTAACTGATACCCAGTCGGGGGGTTAAACAAATTTCAATTACAAAACTAGTCCAGCTACTTATCGCAAGTGAGTTGTCCTTTTTCAAGGGTAGTTTAGGAGAAAGTAGTAGATAATCTAGACTACAGCAAAGTTCAATTCAAAATCATTGTAATACCTGAAGGTAATTCTTCAATCATTGCGACAAGTTCTTCCTCTTGGTTTTTAAAGACCCCACCATCATCATTATCAGGCTGATTACAATTCAAAATCTGCTCCTCTGGGCATACAGAAAGATCAACAGCTGCAAACAGAAAGTAGATGTCAGTAGAGATTAGTATAATAAAACATAAGAGAGCGTGTTATAAGCATGCATGCTATGCATAACATGGCAGGAATGGAGGGAAAGCATGTCATGAGTGAACAAACTTCCACTCCACAATAAGAAACAAAACAATTAAGGTTAACCATCGTTTAATATGTTAGGATTCAAACATGAAGAAACACACACACACACACACACACACACAAGTATAAGCTGCTTTCCTTTTACAAAATGTATCAATATGACACATAACATGAACCTTCAATTATGAAACTGCACAAAATATCAGAATACCCATGAGGAATGTAATATATACTAATTTGACAAATGAATTTTACCATCTCCATAATCTCACAAAATGGACAATTCACCATAAATGTTCACCACAACTATTTCCTTGAATTTAAAAGCACCATAAGAACTCATACCCTTAAATTACATCAATTTAAGCATCAAAGGCACATTCAAACAGAAATAATGAGACAATTCAACTTCTAGTTTAAGCATTTAATCGAAATTCCACAAGGATGTTTTCCCATGTACACCAATCTAGTTGTTTATAGCTCAGCTGCAATCCCCCAAATTTGCATTAGGTTTGCAGTTTTACCCTAGTGATTCATTCATTTCTGTTTTGAGAAGATGAACTCATAGAAACTAAACCAACAAATAGTCAATCTAGGCTCAATTAACTGCAGCTTCATTTCCCCAAGTCCCATATACTGAAAAAAATCCCAAAATTCTCATTCCTTCATTTTCTCAGCAACCAAACTTATACAAACACATAGTGTCTATATATACACACACGTCTGTACAAGCAACCCCAACATCAAAATATACAAAAATGACAAAATAGAACTACAAATTCTAGCAAAAACAATAACAGCAGATGATTATCAACAACCACACATATGTGACACTTCTACCTAATTTATACGTACACATACATATATATATATATACACATATACATATATATAAGATAAAAAGGGGATGAAATACCAACCACAACCCGTATCCTTCCTAATATCCTCTCTCCTCCTCTTGCGACTGGCCCAATCGGCCAGAGACTGACAGGCCTCGCCGTCGGACCTCGTATCGGGCGAGTCGGGCATGATCTCGATCCGGAGAACCCGGTCGGAGAAGTTGCTATCGTTGAACGCGAACCCAAAGTCACCGTCCCGGCAACCACCGTCCGGCGAGAAATCCGAATCCATCACCGTTCTCGGATCCAACACATCCAATTTCGCATTTCTCATCCTCTCCCTCTCTCTCTCTCTCTCTCTCCCCAATACACAATCAATAGTACCAAAATGAAACCCTGAGGATTTTATTTTATTACTTGCCGTTATCTAACCTTTCTGACACAGTTATATATATATATATATACGTGTGTGTGTCATGCGTGTGTGTGAGAGAGAGAGAAAGGACGGAAGCTATAAAACAAATACTATAATTTGTACAGCTTTTTTGGTAATGTTTTTAATTGCTTAACCATGCTTTTTGTTTCTGCTTTCTGTTTCGGTTTTCGTTTTTGTTTCTGTTTTGGTTAAAATCGACACAAAATTCGGTAACCGTAACCATAACCATAAGCAATATAATGTCTTATATTTTGAGAACATTTCTCATTGCTCATTACTGAATCTAGAAATATACATAATAAAACAATTTTTATTGTTTGTCGTTTTTTTTTTTTGTGTGTGTGTGAATAAGTTACAGCTATTACTATTTTTTATCTTTGTATATGATGTATAGATTTTTTAACTTTTTTGCTGACAAGATAAATATAATTTTAAAAAATATATAGAAACATAATAACTCATTATATATGAACAATCTTTTTTTTTTATTTTTTATAACCGTGATGTTTAGGACCCATCTTACGCTCACTTCGATTAATTCATGCGATCTTTTATTTTTTTGGGTTGTGTAATGAAGCATATATAATATATATATTTTTAACCTTATTATCCCTATTATGTTTTGGACAAATATAATGGGTCGGATAACCCGAGCGGGTTATGTTGGGTTGACCTAGTTGAAAAAAGCTTGAGACTTGGTGCCTCAAAAAATATGAAATTTCATGTTCGATTCCTACTAGGTGCAAATAACTTGTTAGGGTCACCATCGCGGACATAGTCCGAGTCTTACCCGATTCGTGTGGGAGGGGAGTCCCCTTTGCACGTGTCTCGTGGATTAGTCGAGGTGCGCGTAAGCTGGCTCGGACATCACGGTTATCAAAATAATAATAATAATAATGGATCGGATGCTCAAAAACTTAAGCAGACATGACGATATTATTCATTCATTTGTACACCCAATTAGTTTCTCATTCGCATACAACGCTATAACAACAGACTTATATAAACTTGTACAAATGGAGACCAATTTGGGAGCATTCATTGTTTTCTCCTAAATCGGTTAGGTCAGTCGATTATAGTGATTTGTGCGGGCGTGCCAGAAATCTTGACTTAGATTTCAAAGGATAGTGGAAAGAAACGAAAGTCTCCTTTCGGCTTTGACTTCTCAAGTAATTACGTGGAAGGGAGAACAATAAACTTCCACTTTAGGTTCTTTTCTATGCCTCAGTGAAGAGGACTTTAAATGGTCGGGAAAGCAATCAAAGAGCATGCATCAGAATTAAACATAGTTTGATTTTGAATGAACTTCGAGCTCAATTAGAGAAATGATTGACTGAGTATGGGGTGACAAAAACAAGAAAAGAATAGATATAGAGTGAAGTTTGGGATGAGGGTGAAACGAACTGAGTACGTGATTAGAAAAAAAAAAGAAATGAATAGATGTAGAACGAAGTAAGACAGAGGAAAGTGATAAAGAAGATTTGCACTATAAGAATAGTGATGTGTTTGATTGGTGCTGGACCTCTTGCCAACTAACACAAAGGTCTTTATTTATAACATTTCATAATAACAAACTTCCTAAAAGTTCTCATAACATAACAAACCTATCTACATTTAAATTTAAAGACATTTTACGTTTAAATTCAAACTAAGATAACCATTCTATTGGTATAGCCAATTTTATCTTCATATTTGACTCTATCCCTTTTTAAAGCCAAACAAATCTCTTTGACGTTTACTCTTGCACTAGGATTCTTTCTCCAACAAATTTTCGTCTCTTTATACAATTGCTGATGGGCTTTGCCTTCTTTTATCAATTATTGGCCCAACTTGACCATTTTCCTTTTTTCTGTCTCGGCCCAAGCAAAAGTCTGAGATTTATCCTTTTGATTTCTTTGAGCCTATGGCATAAGTTTAAAGCCCATTAACTCAAGCCTGCTTCATCAAAATCTCTTTGCCACGTCACCTGCCAAATTGGGGTGTCAATAATGCCCCCTAATTTCAAAATAAAAGATTTGCCCCCCTTTTGTTTTGGAATTATCGAAAAACCCCAATTTGTTCCTTTTCCCAATCAACCGATAAAGCTCAAGAGTCCCTTATTGATTATAGCTTATCACGTCTATCTTGACTGCCACTTCCCTATGCTCTAGCCGTTTTCATCATTATCACTCCCATACATATTTATATATCTATGCTTATATATAAATACATACGTCTACACCTCTCTGCACCACACTGAGCAAACTTCCCCGATCTAACACTCTCTTTTTCTGCAAGCCCTAACCAGATCATCTTAAACCTCTTTCTTTCAAGAATTCAGCCATGGCACCCAAAATGGACAAAACAGAGCTTCCATTAGAATCTCTTACTGTTGATCCTAACTCAAATACAGTCATATCCCACAAACTTATTGATTCGCTGACGGTTGGTGATTTGATAATATTTGTCGTTGCTTCACCAAACTCCGGTCAACAAATTTTATAATACCTACAAATACTTTACTTAAAAATAGTATAGCAATAAGTAAGGTCGAACCACTCTCAACTTGGAACTCGTTTTAAGACTAGGATCCAAAACTTTAATTTTCGAGATTAAAAACAAATTACTTAAAACAATTCTTGAATTTTTGAATAGTAAACTGAAATAACTAGATAATTATCAAATGGTGGAAGAAATCTCAAGGGAAGAGAATCCACCACCCGGGTCTATATAAATAATATTATATATTTCTATTGCAAAATTCTCCTCCAACCTATTAAACATAAATATAGATATTGGTAGGCATTCCCCGTATTTTCATTAATTGGTAATCACGAAAAATCCTCCCTCTAATGTTTTGGTTTAAAAATAAATAAATATAAATAGTGGTAGGCATTCCCCGTATTTCCATTGATTGGTAATCACGGAGAATCCTTCCTTTATTTTTAACCTCTATTGTAGGTTTTGTCACTTGAAAGAATTAATTCGGGAAGAGAATTAAACAATAAGAAATAAAATAAAATTATGTATATCTTACCCAAGGTGGCTTCATCACTCCCTTGAGAAGATGTTTAAGCTAGCATAATGATATAAAAATAAAACATGATGATAGAAGAAATTTTCATTAACTAAGAAAAAGATTACAACAAAATAAAAGCTTGATACAAGACTAAATTCTCTCCACAATTTCTCACTCTCTACCATCTAACTCAATACAATTTCCAACTACTCTCCTATTTATAGAGAAAATTGGAATATAATGACATCTTGTAAAGTGAAGTTAGATTTACTTTTTTTTTTCTTTTTCTTTGAATATTGATGCTTTCCAAGTCATTTTCTTCTTTCTTCATGTGCATTATATTCTTCATCTTCCATCCATGTGCATTATATTCTTTCTTCCATCCATGTGCATTCCTTTCTTCACTTTAATATATTTTCTTCATCTTTTCCAATTCAAACCTATAAGAAATAAAAAGATATATATAAGAACATTTATGCAATAAAATGGTGAATTAAAGATTTATTTTTGACATTTAAAATAGTGATTTTGTGAACTTATCAAATTACCCCCAAACAAGCTCTTGCTAGTCCTCTAGTAAATAAGGGCAAAATAGATTAGTTCGCAAAATTAAACTTTTATTAATTTTAACTAAAGATGTGCCACTTTCGCAGGCTGCTTTCGATTGCATTTACCATATGCAATAAGGCCTTAAACCCCTAGGTTACCCTAGTGGACGAGCAATAGCCTCGTGAGGGTTGAATATATTACCCACAACTTCTTCATTCTTCATTTTGATGCATTCATGCATTCACATACTCATTAATTAAGCCATGATACAATATATAAGATAATATGAATGCAAATACTACCACTCACTACCGAACAATAACTATCTCAAGCTAATGATATGAATGATCCCCACTGAAGTAAATAATTTCGTTACTTTCTAATCCCAATCTAGACAACCTTCCGTGTTTTTGTGAACATTCTACTATGGTATGTCAATCTCTCTTCTTCTACTTCATTGATCAAACTTTGCCATATTTTTCGTAAAAACTCATTATTTTCATCATTTCACTTCCATCCCTTTTTGTATTTATAAGCTCTGGACTTTCCAGCGAGGATTTTTAGTCCCGACCAACTGGGCCCGAACTTCTTCCATGGGATTTATGTTCATTAGTTTTCTCCCCTTTTTACGCGAACAATGATATTGGTGATACCAAGGTCCGGTTACTCAGATCGAAGAACTACTTTTTGCATTTCTTTGAAAATAATTTTTTTAAAAATTTTTCTCCCTTCTATTTCCTCTTCTCCCCTTTTATAGCGGCAAAGCTAATTTTTCAACTCCATAGTTAAAGATCAATTTTTTATCCCATAGTGAATGTGTGCATGTGCTTATAGGTCAAAGTTGTCATTTTCGGTTTCAATTTCACTAATTTATTTACCTATGTAAAACCACATCATTTCACTAACTCAATCTAATTATTACTCTCATGAGTGTGAATATCACATCACATACTGCTGATATATCATAAACACAAACTTAATCAACTTATAATGCAAAACACTCATGCATAAAAACAAAAAACTTTTCCAAACAAAATCAATTTTTCAAATTTTTTAATAATGAAATTCTATTTTGATTAAATAGATATCCACCCCCAAACAAAAATAACACTGTCCCTAGTGTTAAAAAATACATCTAAGAGACAAATTGGAACAAATTACCGTAATTGAGGTGGTGTTTTTGGAGTATAGTCCCTGCAAAGATTCTTGATAAAAGAAAAGTCAAGTGATTGAAAACATTATGACAGACTTTACCCCCAAACAAAATCTAAACATATCCAAATAGAGTGAAAAAATAAAATTGCTAGAAAAATTTACACAACTAACTGGGCTGCCTCCCAGTTGCACTAAGTTTAACGTCTTCATCCAGACTCAACAGATGTGCTACCCCTAAATAGATCAGTCCGAATAAATCGGATCAATGAGGAGAATTTCCTCATTTTCAGAAGTTTCAAGTTCTAGGAAAGGCTTTAGACGATAAGCATTAACTTTAAACAACTGTCCATTCTTAGGGTCTTGTAACTCGATGGCACCATGACTAGAAATGTGATGGACATAGTACGGGTCTGACCAACGTGACCTTAACTTCCCAGGAAACAATTGAAGACGAGAATTATACAAAAGAACCTTTTGTCCTATGAAAAACTCCTTTTTGAGAATGTGTTTGTCATGTTCCAACTTAGTCTTGGCTTTATAAAATTTTGAACTCTCATAGGCATCATTTCTGATTTCTTCTAACTCATCAAGTTGAAGAGTCCTACGTTGACCGGCTTTATCATAGTCAAAGTTCATGGCCTTGATGGCCCAATAAGAACGATGTTCGAGTTCAACAGGCAAGTGACAGGCTTTGCCATAGACCAATCGATATTGGGACATTCCTATAGGGGTCTTGAAAGCAGTACGGTATGCCCATAAAGCATCCTGGAGACGAAGACTCTAGTCCTTCCTTGTGGGGTTAACTGTTTTCTCTAAGATTTGTTTAATCTCCCTATTAGATACCTCAGCTTGACAATTGGTTTGAGGGTGATATGATAGGGCCACTTTGTGATTGATTCCATATTTGGACAACAAGTTTCCAAAGACTTTGTTGCAAAAATGTGAACCATTGTCACTGATTATGGCTCGAGGTGTTCCAAACCGAGGCAAAACCTGGTCTTTGAAAAAACGCACCACAACTCTATGGTCAGCTATTTTGGTGCCTAAAGCTTCTACCCATTTTGACACATAATCAACTGCTAAAAGGATGTAGAGATTGCCAAACGAGGATGGAAATGGTCCCATGAAATCAATACCCCATACGTCAAAGATTTCAACGACGAGAATCGATTGTTGAGGCTATTCGTTTCTTTTGGTAATCTTACCTAGCAATTGGCATCTATGACAAGCTAGACAGTATGTGTGGGTGTCTTTGAAAATGGTTGGCCAATAGAATCCTGATTGCAAGATTTTTGCAGCTGTTCGTTTGGAACTGAAATGGCCACCACATGCCTGGTCATGACAGAAGGAAATGACAGACTTTTGATCTACCTCGGGAACATACCTACGAATGATCTGATCTGGACAATATTTAAATAAGTAGGGGTCATCCCAAAAATATTCCTTAGCCTTGGCCAAAAATTTATCTTTCTCTTGTTTGGACCAGTTGGAAGGAATTTGACTAGTCACAATATAATTGACAAT
Organism: Cornus suecica; assembly: GCA_963922005.1. Classification (NCBI taxonomy): domain Eukaryota; kingdom Viridiplantae; phylum Streptophyta; class Magnoliopsida; order Cornales; family Cornaceae; genus Cornus; species Cornus suecica. The sequence goes on from OY998240.1 coordinate 11,551,854, forward strand.
ATCTGCATACCATGGTGCATGAGATATTTCAAATAATTGTTCATCAGGAAAATAATCAGAAATGGGAATGGAGTCACTAGTGGATTCAATAACAAGACGGGACAAATGATCAGCAACTACATTCTCGGAACCTTTTTTATCTCGAATCTCAAGGTCAAACTCTTGAAGGAGTAAGATCCAACGTATCAACCTAGGTTTTGCATCAGATTTGGACAAAAGATGTCTTAACGCTGCATGATCTGTATAGATGATGACCTTAGATCCAACCAAATAAGATCTAAACTTCTCAAAGGAGAACACGACTGCTAGCAACTCTTTCTCAGTGGTTGAGTAGTTGATTTGGGCATCATTTAAGGTTTTGCTAGCATAGTATATGACATGTCGTGCTTTATCCACTTTCTGGCCTAAAACAGCACCTACTGCATAATCAGACGCATCACACATAATTTCAAAAGGCAAGTTCCAATCAGGTGAGCGAATGAAAGGTGCAGTAGTGAGTGCTGACTTTAAGTACTCAAAGGCGGACTTACAGGCATCAGTAAACTCAAATTGTGTATCTTTAGCTAGAAGATGGGTCAAAGGTCTTGCTATCTTACTGAAATCTTTGATGAAACGCCTGTAGAAACCGGCATGACCTAGGAATGCTCTAATATCTCGAACATATTTGGGGATAGGTAGATTGGAGATTAGATCAATTTTTGCTTTGTCTACCTCAATTCTTGCACTGGAGATATTATAACCTAGGACAATTCCCTTTTGGACCATGAAATGACATTTTTCCCAGTTAAGTACCAAGTTATTGTCACGACAACATTGAAGTACGAGAGAAATATGGTCTAGACATTGCTCAAATGATGACCCAAAGACAGAGAAGTCATCCATGGAGATTTCTATAAACTTTTCAACCATGTCACTAAATATACTCATCATACATCGTTGAAATGTAGCTGGTGCATTACACAAGCCGAATGGCATGCGACGATAGGCGAATGTACCGAATGGACAGGTGAAAGTAGTTTTGTCTTGGTCATCAGGGTGGACAGGAATTTGATTGTAACAAGAATAACCATCTAAAAAGCAATAGAAGGCCTGACCAGCTAATCTTTCTAACATTTGGTCAATGAAGGGAAGTGGAAAATGGTCTTTTCTAGTCACGCTATTCAGTTTCCTGTAGTCTATGCAAACTCGCCATCCAGTTTGAATGCGAGTAGGAACAAGCTCATTATGGGCATTGGACATAACAGTGATGCCAGACTTTTTAGGAACTACCTGGATTTGACTCACCCATTGACTATCAGAAATTGGGTAGATGATATCAACGTCAAGAAGTTTGATAACTTCTCCGCGGACAACTTCTTTCATATTGGGGTTAAGTCTCCTTTGAGGTTGTCTACAGGTTTTCACATTATCTTATAAGTGAATGCGATGTTGCACCACTAGAGGATTAATGCCCTTGATATCATCAATGGACCATGTTATGGCTTCCCTATTTGTCTTAAGAACCTCAATTACTTGGGACTTTTGTTGCTCAGTTAACTCAGAAGATATTACCACTGGAAAAGTCTCAGATTCACCAAGATACGAATATTTTAAAGTCTCGAGTAAAGGCTTTAATTCAATATTAGGTTATTTCTTTGTATTTTCAGATTCAGTGTTAACTGGCAAGGACAATGATTCGAATTTGGATTTATACTTGGATGCTTCAAAGGTTGGGGCAGAGTCTAGCAAATTATTTACTTGGTTAATGTTATTAGCTTCATCCAAATTATCATCAAAATGGGCTAGACAATGCTGGAATGGATCCTCAGGATATGAGTGGTTAAAGGTGTGGTTGGTCAATGAATCAATGAGACAAACATCTTCAACAGACTCTGATTCAATGGGTTATTTCATCAAATTGAACACATTGACTTCCACTTTCATGTTCCCAAAGGTTAAGGTCATGCTACCATTTCTACAATTGATCAATGCATTGGCTGTGGCTAAAAATGGTCGACCTAAAATGATTGGAATTTGTTTACCTTGGGTTGGTTAAGTGTCTAGCACAATAAAGTCTACGGGGTAATAAAAATCATTAACTTTTACTATCACATCCTCAATGATACCCCTTGAAATTTTGATGGATCGGTCAGCTAACTGAATTCTAACATCAGTTTTCTTCAAATCAATCAATCATAAATCCATGTAGACTGAATACGGTAGCACATTGACACTAGCACCAAGATCTAACAAAGCTTGACCTTCAAAATTTTCTCCTATCCTACAAGTGATAGTTGGACTACCAGGGTCTTTGTGTTTAACCACAACTTGGTTTTGTAGGAAGGAGGAACAATGTTGGGCTATGAAGGCTTCCTTAGGGATATTGGTTTTTCTTTTGACTAAGTCTTTAATGAATTTTGCATAAGAAGGAATTTGTTTAATAGCAGTGAGAAATGGAATGTTAATCTGGAGATTTTGAAAAATCTTTAAGATTTCACTGTATTGAGAATCCTTCTTATTGTTGACTAGTCTAGAGGGAAAAGGTGCACGTGGAATGAACGGCTTTGGAATGACCTCATCAAGCTTAGTATCTTGGTCCTTTTTGGATTTTTGGGAATTGGGTGGAAGAAATTTGGATGGTTCAATTTCATCACTGATGGGTGGCTCAACCTTATTATCAATTTTGTTTCCTGACCTGAGGATAATGATGGAATTTATATTGGCATTTGATTGGTCAGAAGTGGAAAGAGTCCCTACAAGATTAACTTCTTGTCTTTTTGGATTGATTTCGGGTTGGCTAGACAATGTACCCCTTTGTCTTTCAGACAGAGCTGCAGTGAGTTGACTCAACTGATTTTGGAGAGACTGCTGAAATTGCAGTTGATTTTGAGTCAAGAGATCAAAGTTATTTTCTAACTTTTGAAATCTTTGATTGGAATGCTTATTGGATTGATCAAGATTAAGGGCAAACATTTTCAAAGTGTCCTCATAATTGGAAGTATTATTGACCGGTGGGACAGGAGCAACATAGTTGTTCATAGGATCAACTGCTAAATCTCGGCTTGGATTGAACTGGTTATTTCTAGGGAATTGATTTTGAGGAATTATTGGTCCTTGAGTTGGAGGTTGCCTATTGGAGTGACCTTGAAAACCAGACTGACCACTTAAGTTTTGTGGAGGTAAATTTTGCCTCCATGAAAAATTAGGATGGTTTCTAGTATCAGGATGGTAACTTTGGCTAAATGTATTAGGCAATGGTCTCCTAAAGGTATTGAAAGCACAAACTTGCGCATCCGAAGGTTCAGATGTACAAGAGACCGAACATTCCTCTGTTGGATGAGATAAACCAGAACAAACATTGCATTGTGCAGGGGTAGATATTAGGGCAAATGCATTAAACTTTTTACCTAAGTCTTTCACTCCCTCAGCAAGACTTTGCATCATAGATTTTAACTCATTTTCAGGTTTGATCTCATAAAAACCAGATGTTCTATTCATTTGATCATTCCTAGAAAATTCATTATCAATTTGATTCCAATTCCAATTTTGGGCATTTTCAGCTAGTTCCTCCAAAAATATATATGCTTGGTCAGGGGTTTGGGCCTTGAACTTTTCTTGGTGCATTGACTCAATCATGGTTCGGTTCATAGATGAAAGTCCATTATAGAATAAATGAACTAGTTGTGCTTTATCAAAGCCATGGTGTGGGCATTTGAGTAGCAAGTCATGAAATCGGTCCCAAGTTTGATGGAATTGTTCCTCAATTTTTCCTCTAAAAGTACTAATGGCATCTCTCATTGATTCGGTCTTTTGCATGAGATAAAACTTACTCATGAATTTCCTTGCAAGTTCATCCCATGATCGAATGGAGTTGGGTGGAATAGAGTTTAACCATAATGCAGCTCTATCTTCTAAGGATAGGGGGAAAAGACGCAATTTGACACCCTATTCATTCAAATTTTGATTTTTGAATATGTTGCATATTGTTAAAAACTTCCCTAAATGGATACAGGGTTGTTTGCTTTCAAGTCCATGAAATTTTGGCAACATATTGATTGTGGCGAGTCTAATCTCAAACTGGGGTGCATCATTCTCAGGTAGAACAATGCAATTTAGTGGGTTGGCTGTGATTGGGGCAAAATAATCATTAAGAGTTCTCGGTGCAACCATTGATGAATTATTGGTGGTTGAAAAATTTAACAAGGTAGTTGATTTTTCTTCTAAATCAAAGAGTGAGAGATCACTAGGAAACCTAACTAAACGCTTGTTAACTCGCAACCACTGGGACATAAACAAAAAGAAACCTAAAAAGGCTAGATGATGGGCAAATCACACAAAAATTTTGGCTTTGTTATCTTGAGCTTAAATTCAAGGGTGGTGAATTTTTAAATCTAATCTTGTAGAGAATTAATAGGATGGTGTCCAAATTAATTCTCTCTTAATTAGACAGCTCCTACTCTATTCCAGATTAAGTCGATAGATTACCAGTTAAGGATCATCAAACTAACAACGGAGTAGTTCCCAGGAAAGTGTGGCGAGGCACGTGGCCTGCTTAATGGCGTGTCAACCACACTCCTAGACAGAATTTCCTACCATTTATCAATTTGATAATGACTCACTGGAGTGACTACCAACCGCTTCCTTCCTAGAGGACCTATGAACTCGTAACCCTAAATTGGATTATTGCTAATGAATTTTAAAATTAGGCTCATAGTTTAACAAATGTAAGGATTTTTGTGATTTGTGGGCCACGGAAACGGGTGATGAAATCCCGACCGTATCTTGTGGGAATTTTGCCCTTAAGTATCTTATGCAAAATGCTAATTAAAATATGCACAAACAAGAGAAAAAGAAATAAAAAATAAAAAAACAGGAGCTTAGGGGAATTTCTAATGTTATTCTATCCTAGAATTCGCATGGAAAATTTTCACCTAATCTAGGAAAAAAAATAACGAGGGTTTAGAGATATGGAACCTGGTAGACGAACCGGTACGGTATCTCCTGTAAAAGAAAAAAAATAAATAACAAAAATAAACAAGTAAGTAAATAAATAAATAATGAAAACAAAAATGAGTGAATAAAAAATAATAATTAAACAATTATACTAATCTGTTTTTTTATTATTATTATTTATTTATTGTTGATTACTTTTCCAAATCTCAAGTAGAGAATTACAGAATGAAAGTTATGTGGATAAATTTAATTCTAACGAAAGCAAAGAAAAAGGAAAAAGGAAAAAGGAAAAAAGAAAAATAAAAAATAAAAATGAAGAATATAAAGTCAATCAGATTGATTCAAAATGCATCTTAGTTCCACGCCATATATTATATAAGAGTATAGATATGTGACATTGAAATAATGGGACCGATGCAAATCAGAGGCCATATTTTTTTTTTGTTTTTTCAAATCAGTAAATGCTTCTAGTCAATCAGAGGCCGGTTTGACCACTATTTTTTTTTATTATTATTTTATGAAACCGTACACTGCTAGAGTATACTACAGTTTGGTTTTTTTTTTTTTTTTTTTTTTTTTTTTTTTTTTTTGCGAAAATTAACAAAAATCACACAATATAGAAAAATTAAAATAAAAGGAGGGATAGAAAGTTCGGGTGGGTTCCCGAAAAATTTGAGTATGAGGATCGTTGACTCCGAATTCAATGTTGACGCGACAACGACGCCATTTGATGGTTGGTGATTTAATAATATTTGTCGTTGCTTCACCAAACTCCGGTCAACAAATTTTATAATACCTACAAATACTTTACTTAAAAATAGTATAACAATAAGTATGGTCGAACCACTCTCAACTTGAAACTCGTTTTAAGATTAGGATCCAAAACTTTAATTTTCGAGATTAAAAAGAAATTACTTAAAACAATTCTTGAATTTTTGAATAGTAAACTAAAATAACTAGATAATTATTAAATGGTGGAAGAAATCTCAAGGGAAGAGAATCCACCACCCGGGTCTATATAAATAATATTATATATTTTTATTGCAAAATTCTCCTCCAACCTATTAAACATAAACATAGATATTGGTAGGCATTCCCCGTATTTCCATTAATTGGTAATCACGAAAAATTCTCCCTCTAATGTTTTGGTTTTAAAATAAATAAATATAAATAGTGGTAGGCATTCCCCGTATTTCCATTGATTGGTAATCACGGAGAATCCTTCCTCTATTTTTAACCTCTATTGTAGGTTTTGTCACTTGAAAAAATTAATTCGGGAAGAGAATTAAACAATAAGAAATAAAATAAAATTATGTATATCTTACCCAATGTGGCTTCATCACTCCCTTGAGAAGATGTTTAAGCTAGCATAATGATATAGAAATAAAACATGATGATATAAGAAATTTTCATTAACTAAGAAAAAAATTACAACAAAATAAAAGCTTGATACAAGACTAAATTCTCTCCACAATTTCTCACTCTCTACCATCTAACTCCATACAATTTCCAACTACTCTCTTATTTATAGAAAAAATTGGAATATAATGACATATTGTAAAGTAAAGTTAGATCTACTTTTCTTTTCTTTTTCTTTGAATATTGATGATTTCCAAGTCATTTTCTTCTTTCTTCATGTGCATTATATTCTTCATCTTCCATCCATGTGCATTATATTCTTTTTTCCATCCATGTGCATTCCTTTCTTCACTTTAATATATTTTCTTCATCTTTTCCAATTCAAACCTATAAGAAATAAAAAGATATATATAAGAACATTTATGTAATAAACTGGTGAATTAAAGATTTATTTTTGACATTTAAAATAGTGATTTTGTGAACTTATCATTCGCTCCCACCTAATCGACTTCATCTCAATGACATATTTCCCTTACCTTCTGGTTCCTTTGGATTAGGGCCAACTTTTACCCAATATCCTCCAGTCGAATTAGAACACCACCATCCTTTAGCCGAATCTCGTCTTCCTCTTATTCATGCCGAAACACATCTTCAAAACAATACCAAAGTTCCAGTTAACATACGAAATTGCCATTCTCCATCTCCCGATTGGATCGTTTGGGTTAATCGTATGGCATATGTAAAATTGGCAGTATGGAAGCAACAAGGGATTTATGACGCCATCCTTCTGAGCCGATTTACTATGACATCCCCCTATGATCGATCTCTTTTCTATGCGGCCTCTCATTTTTAGTCTCCTACTACCAATTCCTTCCATTTTGAATGTGGAATAATGGGACCTACCATGAGGGACATTTATTACCTCACTGGTTTGAAAACCACCGGAAAAGAGGTCAATTGTCTCATGGATACCCCCAAGATTTACTTCGAATTTTCAGAGAAAACCGATGGTGCCAAATAGACAGAAGGTTCTCATAGTCCTTTCATCACAACAAAGAAAAAAAATGAAGGAGAACCAATTGATGATGACGAACACGTTGTTTTCCTTCTATGTTAGCTCAAAAAATGTTTGTTTTGTGTCCCGGCTATACAAGTCACCAAATAGCTCATACCTCTGGCCAAAGGGCTAGTTATTGCTCGGTCTTATGCCTTTACGCCTTTAATTTTAGCTCATCTTTAGCGGGGTATGTATGATCTTCAAAATAACAATTTTACTCGCATAGGGGCCCCATTATGGCTAGGGGTGGCAAAAAACCCACCCGCCCCGAACCTGCCCCGTTTATCCACCCCGCCCCGCCCCGGTTAGCTAATCGGGGCGGGTATGGGGGCTAACCGGGGCGGGTATGGGGCGAAAAAAAAATCCCCGATTATAATCGGGGCGGGTATGGGGCACCCCCGCCCCGCCCCGATTAGCTATATATATATTTATCTATATATATATATATATTTATCTATATATATATGAATAAACATGTATTGACGAGTTATTTATTATGCTTTTGAAATTTTTGATTTTGATTTCATATAGATTTATTGTTTGATTTTGATCTCTTATAGTTAGGTTTGATTTTGGGATTTTATTGTTATTTGGGGGAAAAATAATACGTAAACCAGCACACATGTGTTGCAATGGTATAATCTCACTCCCAAATTGGGAAGGTGAGGAGTTTGAGCCTCTTAGGAGGCATTGTGGGTGTGGTGTGTGAATTTCTTACCATTCAAAAAAAAAAATTAAAAAAAAAAAGAGTAATCGGGGCGGGGCGGGAGCGGGACGGGGAAAAATAATCGGGTACGGGGACGGGGCGGGTGATACCCGCCCCGACCCGCCCCATTGCCATCCCTAATTATGGCTCCTTCAAATGTGGTTTCAATTATATTTCCCGAAACTTGCTTCACCTGTTAGGCCTTTTGCAAAAGACCCCCTTATATCTTTTCTTTATGCACAAATACCCACTCCAACTCATTCTGTCTCTGAGTACTTTGATTTATTCACTACTAAATGCAAAAACAGATCACCTCTCCAATTCATGCCCTTTCTTAATTGTAGAAATGCTCCCTCCTAACTTTTTAAACCAACAGAACTTTCATCTGATCAAGAAAAAGAAGAATTTTACTCTTTTTGGGCCTCCTACCTTCTCGACAGAGATTTACATTATGGTATTTCAAAGCTTGGTTCCCACTATTGTTGATCAGGGGTTGAACAATACATCCCTTCCCAATTTGCTCGGCAATTCGGCTTATCCTAGTTAATCTTTTTTCCCCCATACATTTCCTTCAATCAAAATTCTCACCTAGGGTGAGATTTGATGCTCCAGAACAGGTTTTAGAAGTAACCAACAGATTTAATCACTTGAAGTTGGGTTTTGTCTTCAAAGAGTTCACCATCACAACTGCTGCAGACCCCTATTTCACTCAATGGTGGTCACAATACTGGGCTCAAGCAATGACTCCCCCATAGAATCCACAGGTATACCACTCATAAAACCCTTTTTATTTTGATTCTTCCAAACTAAATTCAATACTCTGAACCAATTTTGTTTTACAGCAACAAGTTCCTCGGCACATTAGTCCCAGTTCATCAGCTCAAACTCAAACTTCTCTTACTTCCAAGGTCCCATCAGCACCGGCTAATCGAACCAGATCACGGGCTAAAAAAGTATAAAATCAATCTCCCCAATAGCCTTTTTGATTTGATTAATTAACTTATTATACTGATTTTTACTCCTTCTATATAAGTCATTGATGCCCAAGCTACTGCTAAAATACCCACTTCTCAACATATTGATTCTTAAGAAACTACTGGCAAGACGAAGCCTAATGTATGCACTACTCAATCTTGGTTTAGCCTTCCCTTTTTTCATTTAGCCTAACTTTGTATTTCTTCAGGTAAAAAGGATAAAACGAACTTCACTAGGTCCCAAAGAAGCCAAATAATATTATGAAGGGTATGAGGTAGATGTTCTTAGGTCTTCAGATGATAAACTTGATCTTACTCAACAAGCTCTAGAAGGTTTTTTCTTTCTTCTCTTTAAATTTACAATATTAATCATTTTCCTGGAAACTTATCATTGGTTTTGTGTCAACAGGGTAGTCCAAAGCCAGAGCAAATAAAGACATCCCCTGTGAACAAAAAACAAAGTCCTTTCAAGAATACCAGCTCTTTTATCTCAACAACATCTGATGTTCTAATGCCCTCTTCTCAAGAAACTGCAATACCTTCATCCAATCCACTGAGTAATCCATCAACAACTCAACAACCATCAACTAATCCATCAGCAACCCAGCAGAGCTTTCAAGTATCACCTCCATTTTCTCCTCAAACAATTACTAGGCACCAGCAGGATATTCCCTCAGCAACAACCACAGTTTCTCCAGCAAAGTTTGCCCCTTCAACTCATCAGCAATCCAGTTCTCAATCTGCACAAGCTTCCGAGGTCCTGGCTGGTTTTGAATTTTCCACCAGCAACTATGATGATTTATTTAGGTCTCTTTTAGCTGAAGTTTCAAATAAAATCCCTACATCTGAATCTACTACTGATTTTGATTTGACCATGAAAACATCCCTCAAAGATCAACTCCTTCGACTTCTCAATTCTGATAGCAGGGTTTGGCCCGGACTTGCTAATGAGTTTAAGTTATCTCTCCAGCAAGTTCTCTCCTGCCGTAGCATCTCGGTTGATCTCAGAGCCACTATTAGTGAGATCCTTCCAAGACTTCCATCATTCACTACTTCCTTATCTCCTGCCTTCCAGTTGTTGGATTCCATATCTTTAAAAAAAAAAGCCAAATCGGCCCTACACCAAAAGATTATGGATTATGCTAATACTTATGCCGAGCGAAATAAGGAAGATGAAGCCCTTGCTCAAGAAGAAAAAACCCTACTTGAAGCTTTGGCACTTGTGAATGCAAAGCAACAAGTTGTTAGTTGTCATCTTAGCCAATTAGCCAAGGACGCTGAGCAAGACGGAGAAAAACACCGATCTTTCAAAAATGAACTTCAAGCTGCGGATATAGAGAAAATGATTTCTCTTGCAACTGTATCAAGTGCTCAAGCCATCTGGGACAACTTGAAATCTCATGTTTTGGAGATATAGGCCTTTTTCAGGCCCTTATGTTTTTTGTTTTCTTAATTTCCCTGGGAACTATTGTTTGTTGTTTTGCTCTAGATTTTTAAACTCCTTTTTGTGGTAGCTATTTGAATTCCGTTGTCATCTTTCGCTCTTATGTCATCAAATGTTTTTATGGAAATCAAACTTATATTTGGGAAAGCATGAACAAGCTATACTTTTGAATCAACTCTATTATCGCACTTTTATTTAATTCCAACTAACTCTTATGCCAAAACAAATAATCATGCAACTCTACAAATTTAAGGAAAACAAGAACAAATAAAAAGAAATACAACCAAATAACTAACTGATGTCTGATGTTACCCTCTCCATTCATAGAGACTAGGTTGATATTGCTTCAAGTGTTTTCCGTTGATTAGCCTTAGGTGCTCCTTTCCATCTGAGTCTTTCAACTTATAAGCTCTTCATTTTAATACTTCAACAACCTTAAAAGGGCCCTCCCAATTAGGATTCCACTTGCCCATTTTTCTGTTGATTTTCCCTAAAGGTAATGACACTTTCCAAATCAAATCACTTTCAACAAATCCTTTAGGCTTTACTCTTTTATTGTAGGTCCTCATAACCTTCATTTTGTGTGCAACCAAACGATCGAAAGCCTCTAACATTGAGTCTTCAACATCTTTTAATTCAGCCATCATTGTTTCATTGTAATCGACATGGATCAACTTGTGTTGCATAACTACTCTTGCCGATCTAATGTTCATTTCCATGGGTAGCACAACATCATGACCAAAGGTTAATCGATAAGGAGCTTGTTCTCTTTGAGTTCCGATAAGCCCACAAGGCCTCTTGTAAAGTATCATGCCACCCCTTAGGTTTCTCATCGATCATCTTCTCAATGATTTCTATTAGTACCTTATTGGAAGCCTCTGTTAGACCATTTCCTTGAGCATAATATGGGGTTGAAGCCAACATTTTCACTCCTTGGCTTTCCACGTTTTTTAGTACCACATCTTCTCTAAAAGCAGACCCATTATCAGCAGTGATTGTTTCTGGCAAGCCATATCCAGTAAAGATATATTTTTCCAAGAAATTGACCACCGTTATTTGGGATATAGACTTGTACGGGATAACCTCCACCCATTTTGTGAAATAATCAGTTGCCACAAGGATCCAATCAGTTGCCACGACCCGGACTTGCTAATGAGTTTAATATTTATTCATTTATTTTTATTAATTTATAAATATATTTTATTAATTTATTATTTATATTATTATTTATTCATTTATTTATTATTATTATTTTATGTATTATTTAATATTTTTTATTCATTTATTTTTATTAATTTATAAATATATTTTATTTTATTTATTATTTATATTTATTATTTATTCATTTATTTTTATTAATTTATTATTTATTTATTATTAATTTTATATATTATTTAATTCATTTTATTTTGTTTGTTGGGTGGTTGGTGTTTAAAAAATATGATTTTTGTTACCAATTTTTGGAACCAGACCAACTTGTCCTAACAAAAAGCTAGGTCCAAACACACTCCCTTTTGTTTTATTTGATCTGGATCCAATTTTTTTGACCAAGTCAAAACAAACATGGTCTAGTCTCTAAAAACCAAGACTAGACCAAACCAATGGACCGGAACCAGAAAACAAACAGGGCCTTAGTATGTTTTATTACTACCAACTTTGCTATTAAAGAGATGAGAATTCATACAACTTCCAAAAACTATAATTGATGACTAACAAGTAAACCTGTCAACGGGTCGGAGTCGGACCGGATCAAGGTCAATCTGATCCGAATTCGATTAGCTCAATTCTTAACCCTATCCGATCCGATAATCCGATGGATTTTTATAAACCTAATCCATATCCGATTACCTTTTTTTATCAGATATTCGATCTGATAATCTGATTCGAAAATGTAAACCTCCAAAAATATCAACAATCTTCAATCTTCTATCGTCATTAGCCTCAAAAAATTGGGGCTTCGATCCTATTCAAATCTCTGCAGATGGTTATGTATGCGTGTGTATATATATATATATATCAACAATTATATGCTAGCCTAAAAATTTTAGGGCTTTTACTCTATTCAAAATTTAATAGATTGACATATGCCCTTATAAATAGAGACGAAAAGGAGATAAAAAATTGTAGAATCGAAGTTCAAAACCCCCTTGAGTGTTACATACCTACATATAAACATCTATAAACTGATAATATGTAAAGAAAAATACAGATTGAAGGATTTGCACAAACTAAGGAAGAGCAGCCTTAGAGAGATATCGTGAGACAGACAAAGAGATCGCGAGGAAGAGTAACTTGAAAAGAGAGAGGTGGACTGATGCTGGAGACACCTTGTGATGATGAGGTTTGTCGCATAGATAGGAATAAAGTGTGGGTAAAGGGAATTAGGGTTTTCTTAAAGACAAGTGGGCTTAGATCATGGGTTTCACTTATATATTAAAGAAGTAAGTAACATATAGATGGGCTAGGATTGTATTAGAGAGGATTGATATGGCCTATTAATGTGGGATGTTCAAAATATCATATATATATAATCATATAATATGTATCTGTATATATAAATATTTATATATTTTTACTTGTATAATTGTTAATATATATATTAATTTCGGATTGGGTTATTATCGAATCGGATTAGCATAAGTCCAAATCCAATTTGTTAAGAAATCGGATTCGGATCATAATCGAATTATCGGATTTTATTTTCAATCTATATCTGGCTAATCGAATCAAAATCAAATCAAAATCCGATCCATTGACAAGTCTACTCACAAGTAGACCTGTAAACGGATCGGATTTGGATCGGATTCGTCCTAATCCGAATCCGATAAGCAAAATCCGATCCGATCCGATAATTCGACGAAGTTTTGCTTCCTTAATCTGAATCCAATTTCTTTGATATTCGGATCTTCGATTCGATAACCCGATCCGATTACGATTTTTTTTCAAAATGAAATTAATAAAAAATATTTATTTTTTATTATTATTTTATGAACACTAAAAATAAAATTATGTATTTATACTTGTAATGCATGTCTATGACAAATATGAAAGTCAAATAACAAACAAAAACTTAGAACATAATTAGAGATACTAATAACCATATACAAGTAATAACATAATAACATAATTATATATATATTAAGTATACGACATTTAATACTCAACATTTATCTATTAATAAATAGTAATATAGTTGATCAATCATTATTAATATGTAACAAAATAATTAACAATTAATATTTATATATAGGTATAATACTAAATATATATATATATAAATATTAAATTGATATTGATATATATATATATATATATATATATATATATGTATTTGTATTATATGATTCGGATCGGATTAGTACAAATCCAAATCCAATTTGTTAAGAAATTGGATTATCGGATTCAGATTCTAATCGGGTTATCGGATTTTATTTTAAATTCATATCCGACTAATCAAATCGGATTCGGATCGGATTCGAATCAAAATCTGATCCATTGATAGGTCTACTCATAAGTAGGATGACAACGGGTGTTGTTCTGGGCGGGTGTACCCTCCCCCACCCCCACAACCGTTAAGAAACCCCCACCCCATCCCTGCCCAAAACCAGCTAAACGGGGTAGGAGGTTACCTCGTTCTCATCCCAGTCGGATTTTTTAAAACCATTGGGTACCCATTAAGAGTTGACATTTTTAAATATATCATTTTAAAATTAAATAACTCCACAAAATCATATACTTAAAACACGAAATTCAACATTATAAAAACTAAATAAACCATCAAATTATCCAACAATCCACATTACAATACATTCTACCAAAAATAATAATAAAAAAGAAGATTGTCCAATATTAGGTTCACTTCAATCTAGATAAAAACAAAAATAGAGTTTATGATTGGTGTGTTACATATTTTTTTTTACTATATATATATATTATAATATGTCTAAACGGGACGGGGCGGGGACACCTAAAACCATCCCCGTCCCGTTTATGTGCGGGTTTTTCCCCAACCCCAACCCCAACCTTATCCCTACCCATATAATATAAATGGAACACAAAAAAATGCTATAAACGGGGTGGGGCGGAGCGGGGCAAATTGCCATCTCTACTCACAAGTGATAAGTAGGGATGTCAAAATATTATGTATCTGTATTAATCAGAAATGATCTCTTGCTACTCACTTATAAGAGCGATAATAGATATGAGTAGTATAAATAAAAAAAATTACCATTTAAATTTAGAAGATCATATCTAACAATCACAGTAATAAATAAGTATATATTTTCTTATTCACTGGTGAACAAGAGATCATTACTCATATATTAAATTGTTTATAATAGTTAACTCTAGGCATAGGTATTATTTTAGGGTGCACTTGACTCGTAGAGGGGTCTCATTTAGGGTACTGGGCTACTGGGTAGAGCCTCGAACCTGCCCCACTGAAGTTGGTATACGGGTTAACCCAATATGTCAGACTTCGAGGTGGATTACTCGTGACAACTTAAAAACCTTCTAAAGGCGGTCCTATTGTGGCAGTGCACCTGTGGAGCTGAAGAGCGTACACGGGAGTAGTACATCTATGGTCTACGGGTCCTAATGACGTATCAGTCTCTCAAGGGCGTTTATCACCATTTCTGCACATCTCTAGCGGTATATGCATGTACTGCGAAGGCTATTGAGGAGTGATCCATTGCACGACTGATCCGGCTGTGGCCACGGATGCTACGTAGCCGTGACACGTGGACAGTGCGACACCATCCTCACATTTTGAAGGGATTGGAAAGAGCACGTGGCATGGAGGCTTGGAATGAAGTCTAGTCATAATAAAGGCTCATAATGTGAATTCTACCCATTATTCATAATGTGGAAAGAATTTTCTTTATAGGCCCACATTATGGCCTTCATCACTTATTAGAGAAATGTGGAGCATTGGTAGGACTTGGGGACCACTACAATTAGGGCAACATTTTGAGCCAAGTCACCTATAAATAGAGGGCAATAGTGCATTGCCTAGGAATCCTCTTCTCCCTTTTCGGCTGACTCATTCTTTTCACCACATTCCCTTTCCTTTTATTCTCTCTTTGCTTAGAGGCTACTCCTTCAAGGACAACTACCATTTCTTCTCTGTTTTTGGCTTCCTCTGTGCTTCGTCCATGGAGCTTTGATTTCCGCCTTCTTCACGTCTCACCATTCTTCTCTACTTGCTCATCTCCTATCCATCTCTTGGTCTTTAGCTACTTTAGGGGGTATTTCACTTCTTGGGGCTTTTGTGGTTTAGATCTATCAATGCTCACTACCCATTCTCTAGATGTGATGAGGCTACACTCTTTGCTTTTCTCCACCATCTCTTTTCTCTCCTTTCATTCTCTTTGCTTTAGATTTTCGACCATGGATTGTGACCTATTTGTTCTGACTTGCTAGTAGAGCCTTCTCTCCATTATTCTTTTGTTTCTTAGATTTTTCACCCACAATTTTTGGCGACCATAGTGGGAGAGAAAGGCGGGCCATATAGCATGACCAGAAGGTCATCTCGCATAGCCATGACATCTCAAGCACCTTCTTCTTCTGCACTTCCTCCACCCCCTCCTCTTCCATTCAGGCCAGAGTCAACTGCGCCTATTGGAGTTGAGAACCATACTCCCAAGGAGGCGAGCCAACCTCCATCAGGGCTCCTTCTGATCAATCGACCCCCACCAGGTCCAGCGGTGACCCAATCACAGCCCCAGGGCATCGCCGCAACGGAGCCACCGCTCGACCGCCCCCCGGTCGCTCGTGAGCAGGAGGTGACCAATGCTCGTTCCTCCAACCGTACTGTCACCAGGACGCGGCACCACAGGACGGCTCGGAGCAGGTCCCATAGCGCTGCCACCTCGAGGTCAGCCGGGAGGCGCGACCGCGATGCGCTTCTCATGGAAACGTTGCTCGCTATGTAGGCCACCCAACAATAAATGTGGGAGGAACAGAAAACAATGTTTGCCTCTGCCAGGCCTGGCGCAGCCACTGGCGCAACACTCACACCAGCAATAGCGCCGGCATCTATCCTTCGTCGTGACGTTATGGTGACGCCCCCACGTGCAACTTCAGCATTGCCCCAAGGCCACACTACAGCAACGTCATTAACCCTTTTTGGCTCGGCTCGGCTCAGCAGAGTGTTTCCCCCTATGTCACGTTTGATTAGTTGTGTGCCATGATGAGGTCGGGACGTGTCTCGACCGGGGTGGACCTTATTGGTGACCCGTTACCTCCATTTCTTGTCTCTGTTCTTCAACAGCCGTACCCAGCTAAGTACATTACGCCTAAGTTCCGACAGTTCGATGGAAGGAAAGGCAACACCAAGGAACATGTTGGGCATTTCATTAGCCATTTGGGGGACCACGCCTCCAACGAAGCGTTGAAGTTGAGGGAGTTCACCAAGTCACTGACTAACCGTGCGTACACTTGGTACCACAACCTCGAGCCTGGGTCGGTGATCAGTTGGGAAGAGATGACGCAACGCTTTTATAACAAGTACTACCAGGTTGACAAGAAGGTTACTCTGCTATCCCTTACTAAGCTCACTCAGAAAAGTAACGATGATGTGATGGCTTATGTGAGGCGGTTCCGGGAGCACACATTGGAATGTTATAAGGCTGCCAAGGAGGAGGACTTGGTCCGGATTTGCATCGATGGGATGGATAGGGAGTACTGTCTCTATTTGGTCGCCCTCGATATCCGCACATTTTATGATCTTATGGTCAAAACGAGATGTTTAGCTGACCGGGTGGCCATTCCCCGAGGAGGTCGTGTTTGGCGGGCACCACGCCCCGTCTCCATTACGGCAGCTGTAGTCGAGGATGATGAGCAGTTTTCTGAGGAGCCCACCGAGGATGAGGATGCCTTCATGGCATCGGCTGACCAGCAAAGGAAGCGATTTCGGACGACTCCACCACCTTTTCCTT
This sequence comes from Cornus suecica, assembly GCA_963922005.1. Taxonomy (NCBI): domain Eukaryota; kingdom Viridiplantae; phylum Streptophyta; class Magnoliopsida; order Cornales; family Cornaceae; genus Cornus; species Cornus suecica. The sequence goes on from OY998240.1 coordinate 11,569,264, forward strand.
GTAGTCGTAGGCAGGTCCTTGTTGTGCTGAACCAGTGGATCTGCGACAAGGTCGTTATCCTTCCACCTGCTTTAAAGGATAATCATAAGGATCTGGAGAATGATCCACGCTTCTGTCATTTCCACCGTGGTACCATGCATTCATTAATGGAGTGTTGGAGTATACGCGGCCTTTTCCAAAAGAAGATGAAGTCGGGGGAGCTGGAGCTTTTGAAGAGGCAGGATGTACATGACAATCCTTTCCCACACCATGATGCAAGGGTTCATGTCATCTCATGTAAGGATTGTGGCGCATTGGAGGAGCTTCAGGGCGAGGAGGTAGCCTGGTTGGGTGAGCAAGTTCAAAGGGGCACCCAGGATCGCATGGCCCAAATGACTGGCCTTATGAGGGAGTTTTTCGACAAGCTCAAGCTTGACTCGGATTCGAGAGCCGAGGTGACTAAATTTAGTCGGAGGAAGTGGATTGCAAACTTTTTTGGGGATAATGGTGTTTAGCTAAATTTGGGTTCTTTGCAAACCCAATTTTATTTGTTGCAATACTTTGCAAACATCCCTAATTTGCACTGAGTTGTGTTTTTTTTTGCCTCTCATTTTTGAATTTCGACTGTGCTGGTTTGTAATATTTGTGTGTTGTGACTTAAATTGTATCTCTTGTGACAAAGGGCTGGAGTAGTATGTATGACATTATTATTATGTTGCATTATTATGCCCTTAAATGACTTGGAAAGTCATTTCTAATGGACCTGCAGGTACAATAATTCAATTGTATGCTAAAACAGTGCGAAAAGGTACAATAATTCAATTGTATCCCTTGTGACTTGCAGGTACAATATTTCCACTATTTACCAAAACAAAACCAATTTAGGATAACTTTCACCAGCCTCAATTATTTGCAATATATATATATATATATATATATACACACATCTATATACATCTAAATACATACGGCTCAATAATTGTCACAACACAATTATGTCAAAGAAGAATATATTCTCCAATTTGGACACTTGTGAACCCATATAATATAACATGATAATTATTGTATGGGAAAGAAGAATATATAACCCGAGGAACCAAGTTCAATTATATATTTGATTTCTAGAGAATTCACTTTCTTACAGATTGCAGAGGAGTAATCTTGGGTGACCCATTTGCCTACTCTCCAGCCTATCCCATACATATACTGCATTTGTCTCTGGTATATTAAGTCTCTTTCTTTGTTGTTCAATTATTTATTCACTTCCATCTCATTATAGCTTTTTTTTTATTGCTATTTATTTGTTTTTATGTAACATTTGTTATGCTTACAGTTTATTTATGAAAGATTTAATAACAAATTATATATTAAACTAATTAGAGGATCATGAGACTGTGTTTCAAATCTCAGAATTTGTGAATAAAAGAATAGCAAACACAATTATTTGTTAATGGGTTATATTGATACTATTTGTCTTCTGGTATGCCAAAATGGTAAACTGAAGTCATAAGCACATTTTATTTGTCTTTATAATAAACCAGCAGCATCACCTGCTAATTCTAATTTATTGTGAAGGGAAAGCTGTAGCCAGGGTGATTTAGAGAAAGAAAAAGCGAAATAGAAAATCCAAAGCATACCACATAAATTAAAGTTAATTATTGGGTAAATTCCTGAAAGATGTTATGATGCAGTTTTCGAAATTGGGGAAAACTAGTTATTTTTTAACCATGACATTTTTATTAATTGTAGTTCTAAACAGTTCTTGGGTTTGTCGTTTGCTTATATCTTTTTGTCATTTATACGTGCAGTATGAGGTGAATTTCCTTGGAAGGCTTTATCATCCTAACCAACATGGACAACAATTTAAATAGATTATTGGTGAATCACTACCTACATAAGAATCGGATTTTAATTGTAAGTCGTTACACTATGCAAGGAATCTTAGATGTTATTAATATGGAATATGGCAACCCGAATCCACAAAGGACATCTGCATTACGTGGTAAAGATTACATAATTGAAATCCTTAATGACGATAGACGTTGTTTCGAACAATTCCGAATGACGCGACTTGTTTTCATTCAACTATGTGATCGGCTAAAAACATATGGCCTTCAGGATACGAGATATGTTTCAGTACCGGAACAAGTAGGTATTTTGTTATTAAGTTTATCGCACAATATCAGAACGCGGATGAATGCTGAGAGATTTCAGCATTCGACAGAAATGATTAGCCGACACTTTCATTCAGTGTTAGGAACGGTTCTACAACTGGCCACGGAAATTATTGTTCCACCCGATTTTTCGGTCACTCCAAAAGAGATTAAAAAGAACAAAAAGTTTTTCCCCTTCTTTAAAAATTGTGTGGGTGCAATAGATGGCACCCACATTGATGCACAGATCGGGGTGAACCATCAAGCAGCATTTCGGGGAAAAAAAGGACATCTGACCCAAAATGTCATGGTAGTGTGTTCTTTTGATATGAAGTTCACATTTGTTTTAGCAGGTTGGGAAGGATCTGCTAATGATTCTCGCATCCTGAATGCGTGTGTAGCAAGCGAAACGCTTGGATTCCCAAAGCCACCAGAAGGTAATTTGCAAATATAAAATAATTGTGTATATAATTTTATAAGAATTTATTAAATTTGATATTTCAAATTTAATTTTTTGCCAAATGTTAACAGATAAATACTATGTGGTCGATTCTGGTTATGCCAATCGGCAGGGTTATTTGGCACCATATCGAGGCCATCGATACCACTTACAAGAATTCGAACGAAGCGGTAGAAATCCAACGAACAAAGAGGAAACGTTTAATTACCGGCATTCCACGTTAAGAAATGTAATCGAGCGATGTTTCAGAATACTAAAGAATCGGTTCAGTATACTCAGACACATGCCTGGGTTTCAGTTCGAAACAGAAGTATCAATTGTGACTGCTTATTGTGCGCTCCACAATTTCATTAGGATGCAAAATGAACCGGATGATCTTTTTGATGGAAATGAAAATGATGATGTTGATATCAATGCGGAGCATATGGTTCAGAATCCGGCATCGAGTTCACAGCACAATGTCATGGACAGAGTACGCAATCAAATAGCGGATGTCATCTACTTGTCCACAACTTGTATGAGGGAACATTAGTTCTTCTATGCATGTAATGCTAATTTATTTACTTTTTGTGACCTATATGTAAAATTAAGCATCAAAATAAGTATTTATATTTACTTTTTGTGTGCTTCAATAACACAAGTAAAATTATGGAAAATAAAATTTCCAAATTTTATATCTTTTATTTCAAAGGTCATTTTATATATTTAATAAGCAAAAACATAATTTTATTTATTATTGAATTGTTGATTTTTTTTTTCAAATTTACAAAACAGTTTTGTATTTCAAATATGTTTTTAAATTTTCTATTTATTGAATAATAAAACAAATTCCGAAATTTTACAGGATGTGGTACATTTAGGACAACCATCAGCAAAAATTTAGTAGTTGATTAGAGGGAAATGATGACTCTCTGAAATATAGTTTTCACATGTTAAAATATTGTTTTCAATTATATATAGATTTTTTTGAATTTATAAAAAGAAATAGAAATTTAAATATTGTTTTCTCGAATATTATAAAAAAAATTCATTCAAATTTGGTATTTTTTGATATCTTATTTTAAATATTTTTTTCAAATTTTATGTTTTTATTTTGGAATATTTTATTTATTTTCAAATTTTATATATTTATATTTTTCCGAATTTAATATAATTTTTTTTCAATTTTAAATATGTCTTTGAAATTTTATACATTATTTTGGAATTTTATAATTTTATATGCTTTTTGAATTTTATATATTTTTTTCGAATCTATATTTTTTTACCCTTTTTAAATATTTCTTTCAAATTTTATAATTTTATATGATTTTTGAATTTTATATATTTCTTTCGAATCTATATATTTTTACCCATTTTATATATTTGTTTTCTAAACAATATTTAATTTTTTTTCGAATTTAATATAATTTTTCATAATTTTAATTTTTTTTTGAATTGGTATATATTTTTTCGACTTTAATATATATTATTTTAATTTTATATATAATTTTCACTTTTTAAAATATTTTTATCAATTATATATATATTTTTTTGAATTTAAAAAAAAATAGAAATTTAAATATTGTTTTCTCAATTTTTTTTTATATATTTTTTCTTATTTTAAATATTTTTTCAAATTTTATATATTATTTCTTCATTTTTTATTCATTTTCAAATTTGATATATTTTATTTTCAAATAGTAATTTTTTTCTATTTTTTTTTCCGATTTTTATATAATTTTTTTTAATTTTAAATATTTTTTCGATTATATATATATATAATCTGGAATAAAAAAATATATAAATGTCAATTGTTTTCGGAAATTTTAAATATTTTTTAATTATATATAATTTTTCATTTTAATATTTTTTCCAATTTTATATATATATTTTTCATATTTATATAATTTTAATACATATTAATATATATAGATAATTATACCAAGACCAACTCCTTACCAAACATGGTTTTAGATTTACCTAAAATCACCCAAGACCAGACAAGACCACCAAGACCAAGACCAAGACCAAAACCAAGTTCCCAAACAGGCCCTACAAGCTTGGAATTTACAAACCAACCAAATGCAAGAATAACTATATATATATATATATATATATATCTTTCAAGTTTTCTATTGGGAAGTTCTTCATCTTTAATTTGTTTCAACTTCATCTGTCTTAGTGAGGAGTCATAAAAAAACACAGAACATTGTGATCTTTATTATAATAATGGCAGCTAAGCTATACAACAAAACAATTCTCATGGATTCTTGAAATTCAGTTGATATGAGAAGATCCAAAGCAACTCCTAGTTGCAAATTGTCCCCTTCACATGATATGTACTTCACCTGATGACTTGGACAGTGTTTACCTCCAAATAAACATGAATTTTTCAAGGTTTGACACCAAACAAGCTCTGTTTTGTGGGTGATCTATGCATCATTAGACGAAACCCGAAAAAGGGGAAATTAATGATCTCTTCCTGTCATTCGACCTCCAAACAGTAGGAATCGGTGCATACAATCACTGAAACCGGTTGCTTCTTTTGGTTGCGCGTGATGGAAACATGTTCGACCTTGGCAGTTCAAGCAGGCTCGAAAAGACCCACCATGTGCCCATCAACGCACCGCATGGCTGCAACCTGCCAGAGCATTCTATTATAAAGGGTACAAGCATAGAAGATAGGAGGGAACTTGAATACTTGATATTATGCTTGATAATCCTCTAGAATTACAAAACCTAATCATTAACAATTCACCAGTAATAAGAAATAAATAATGAACTTAATCGAAGCAGTCACCAATCATATCTTGAACATTGATATACTAAAGAAATGCTTAGTCGCTCAATAAAGATCTCGATAAAGATCCCACGGATCTTTCATAATTTTAAAAGAATGAGCGACTGCTGCGATTGCTCAAAAAAAGGATGGAAAATTGATTGTACAAACCATTTACTTGGAATATGGTGCCTCACCTTTCCATGAATTTCATACTTGATGGAACCATCCAACTCTGCACCTAACGTCATTAATTTTGTCACCGTATCATTTATGTCGGTCACCGTGAAGGATAAGAGTGAAGAGTACCCCTTCTGTGTGGCATGTTCACTGTAAAAAGCTACAGTCAGCCACTACTTCAGATCAGTATGATCCAACAGAGTCATTGATCAATATAATGAAGTTCCAAAATACACTCTTCTGCCCCCAATAGAAGAAGTGATCTTACAATGGCGCAAAAATATGGAATAAAAAAGCACAAACTCTAAGAACACGTCAAAACTGAAAACAGAAAATACAAGAACGGAAAAAGAAACAAAACAAAAAGTCGCTAATGATGCAGGGTTGAAATAAGCCTTCCACAATAGCCTGGCATACTGCTTTACCGCTTCTAAACTATTTTTTCATGGAAGCAGGCTTACACCCTACAGGCAGTTACTGAAACCATGGCCCTCCTGCTATCTAAAGTCCAAATGAAGCATATGAGCCTCCCAAGAATTCTACTCTAGCAACCTTCTCTACAAGTTCCATTCTGCACCAAAAAATGCAATGATTTTTTGGTGCAGAAAATTATATTGATAATACAAAACCTACATAATTAATCGAATTTGCATCATACTGATACTGCATTACTGCTACAAGGTTATAGAACAAACTATTATGGAGGCATTAATAAGCACGATGCAAACCTCATAGATAACATTAGGTCTTCCATGATTTTTATGTAAGCAACATGTCGATACAATCCTTGGACGGCATAAACCGTACCAACATCAAGACTCCAATGTCGAACATAAACTAAGAAAACTGTGTTTGAATATTTTAGATGTGTGGTCTGTCCATAAATCCATAAACTTGTCTCACACTACCTAATGTCATCTAATGAGATGGCCTAGAGTCACTAGTAGCATGCACAAGGCTTGCATAGCCCATACTCATCAGCAAGTACACAAGCAAGGAAACAAACATTTCAATTAGGTCCTCATAAACCCTTTGTGGGAAATGGTCTTAATATAGGCGTTACTCCTAGCATACTCCTCCCTCATGATACCTACCCACGTTAAACAGTTAACATGACTGCTGCAAACGCATCCATTTATACTCAGTTTTACAAACTCACCAAGGCTTTATTACATCCAAATAGTACACTAAGCCATCAAGTTAATACAGTAGATGAAGTAGCAATACAAGTACCCACAAAAGTAATACCCATTTGTATTTCTTCCATAATAACTGAGCAGATGCAAAGGATAAAATTTGATAAATCCAGATAGCGATGTGTGTCAGAGAGGGTAACAAACTAACAACACCAAACTCTGCCCAAACCAATATTTTACATATAGGTCCGAGTGTTATTTCACATTTAAAAATCTTAGATTTCAGAAGTCGGTAGGAAAGATTAGGGATGACAGGAAAATATACAAGATTGGAACCGAGGGTAGGAGAATTGATGTATGTAATGACATAAGAAAAAAAAACTCGTGACTCTAAATTCTTGAATTATTAATTGGCTTAAACAACAGCCTTGAACATTTTGTCATCGCGGGTTCTTTACTTTACAGAACATCCTAAATGGCAATAACGATAAACAAGGTAGTAATTGTCAAGTGTCACAATCACCTATATACTATATGCTGACAGATAAGTGAGGACAGGAATAGCCAAGCCATACATATTCCCTCCACCCCCATTTTTCCAGGCAGTGAGGTGTATGGTTTAATCATCTCTGGCAACTTGGAAGCACAAATCCACTTAGGCAACAGACAATAAAGCTGTGGATGAAAACCCATTTCACAAAAAGCAGTCCCGTAGCAAATGGAAAATTTACCAACTCATGAAGTTCAGAATAGCTGAAATTCAGAATTGTTGTCACACATATATTAGAATGGTTTTAATAAACACTTGCACCATATCTCCAATAGAGTGAGTGCTTAAGGTTGAAAGATGGTCACAGAGTTGTTGAGTGGCTGCACCAATATCAACCACACCAACACTATAAAAGGCGCAAACAGATTTTGCGCTCACCATCTTGCGGGAATAAGAATTTGCAAGGAAAGATAGACATTGTAGCCAAAAATAAAAAAAGAATAATACGACACTGTCAAGATGAATGATCTAATTTATCCCAAAAAACATAAAAAAGATGGCATCATAGATTCATAGTACATGTTTCTAATGTCGATATTTCAACCTCACTATCTTGTTTAACACCTAATTTATGTCATTTTAAGACTCCCTCTCTGCATCCTGTTTCCCCACCATCATCCACCCTTGTCCAACACCTTATTTGACGCCTCTTAGCAGCCACCAATAATGGTCTCCAGTGGGATGCACAAATGCATCACCTGCTTCCCTTTCAATTTCCCCTTTAGCTAATGTACCAAACTGCCCCGTGTGTGCTCCATGAAGGCTCCTTCGCCTAGGGCACGTTACTCAGCCATTATAATATATATATATATATAAATATTTTCGATAACCAGCGTATCAAGGTCTTTCACACCGACTAATCCACGGGACCATCCCCCACATGAAGGGTAAGGTATGAACTACGTCCGCAGTGGCTTGAGACCTGATAGCTGTAAACTTTTATTTTTAGTTTCTAGTTGTCTTACATAGTTTTGATGGTGTAATTCAACCTCTAATTTATATCTACTGTAGGGTTTTGCCGTTTCTTTTCATTTCAAAGGAGGTACAATACAAATGTCAGTCCTTGAGAGTGCACTTATTAAGCTCCATCCTGTAAACCCTTACACTCTTCCTTTCCCGGATTTAAATACAGTCAAATACCCAATTTAGCTACTAATAAAAGAAGTATAAAAAGTAGCAATTCAAATCCAAATTATATAAATTTTGCATTAAAATTGGATGAATGATTTGATAAATTAATTCACAAATCAAACCAACAAAGGCTATATTAGACTATAAGAATCAAACACTATAGAAAATAAGATGATAACACTAAATATCAAATGGGTAAGTGAAAAAAGAAAAAAGAAAAAAAAAAAGGTATGGATTAGCAGAAGAAATGGCGAAAACCCACATGAAAGAGAGAGAATCTAGAGAGAGAGAGACCTTGGGGAGTGCATGAGAGCAAGTTTGAGAGGGCCAGATTGGAGCTCAGCCCAACGAAGAGTGCACACATTGATTTTGAAACCCAATCCATCTGAGTAAAACCTAGCCGCTTTTGGCACGTCTCTGTGTAGTTGTAGTATCCACCTCAACGAAGCCGCCATTTCTCTCTCTCTCTCGCTCGAGCTGAACAATAACAGAGAGAGACGATTGATTCTGGGAATGAAAACGACGCCGTGGCGGTGAGGGTTCTGGTGTAATTTCCAATGTATAATGGGCTTGGGCGGCCAACTGTTATTGCTAAAGCCTAAAAGCCCAGTTAGTTACCTTCAAAGGCCCACTGGATTTTCTATTTACTTTGACGCCAAATATTTTGACTAGTTTCATTAAGTAGAACACAGAAAAACCGTGTATAATCCTATTTAGACCCAGTTTGGCATATCTTCTGTTTAATACTTTTACGGGCAAAAGAAAAAAGAGAAACTAAATTTGTTTTGAAAAGCTAATATCCAACTTTTTCAAAATGCTCTTCTAAGTCCCAGAAGTTCTTCTGAATTTTTTTGTTAAATACCGTTCAATATATGTTTTTCTTCCAAGAAGCCAAAAACAACGTTTGAAAAACCAATCCAAACAAAGCCTTAGCACCTCCAATTAATTGTAATTGGAAGAATATAATGTGTCGGTTCTATACACGCACCAAGTCGTAATATGTTGTTGGAGTAATATATACATGTAAGTGTAGAAAATGTCTTGACCCACCAAAGCCTTTCCGGGTTAAGCCCATCAGGCTACTGGCCCAATAAAATTCCTGTAAGCCCAATGGTTGGGCCCATTGTATCCGTGTATTTATTTAATAAATGAAATGTTGTCTCAATGGGCTTCAAGCCCATCAAGAAAATGTATAAAAGGAAAATCAAATATTGAATAAAGGATTCTTTTTTGTGTTGTGCAATTTTGAGCATCTACACATTGGCGCCGTCTGTGGGAAGTGCACTGTCGGAGTCGGGACTTTTCAAATCTGTCCTTCGGGATCTGAAAAATCGCCTCCTTCTTCCCATCTCAAAAAGCTGAGTCTGTTTGTCAAACAAAGGCCAACCCACTGCAGAGATGCCAATCACTCGTTCGCAGGCAGACGTTCAACCCACTGCGGATAATCGTGTAGAGGGTTCCATGGAGCAAGTTCTTCAACGCTTGGCAGCTGCTGAGGAACGTAGCATGGCCTTGGAAAGGCAGAATGCAGAGCTCATGGCCAGGTTGACTCCACAACCTGTTGTTCCGCCAATAGTCGCGGATGACCCTCATGTGGCGGCAGTCGACCATTCTCTAAACCAGCAGGGCAGCGACAAACCTGAGGAGCATGTCGAGTCTTCTCAGCGCTCGGAAAAGGCTCCAGCAGCCGACGAGTCCATAACCCCCCAGAAGCTTCAAGCAATGATGGATGAATTCCAAATAAAATTCCTCGGGGACTTGAGGTCCCGATCCACTGATGACATGGCCATCCAGGCGTCCACTTAATTGATACAGTCACCCTTCGTTCACGAGATAACACAAGAGCCCTTTCCAAAGAAGTTCGTTATGCCCCAATTCACCCCTTACGATGGCACAAGGGATCCCGAGGAGCACATATACCAGATCCATCAGAAGATGACCATGTACGCTGAGAACGAGTCCCTGCTTTGCAAAGTATTCTCTACAAGCCTTGCTGACGCCGCTCTATTGTGGTTTAGGAAGCAGCCACCCCGATCCATTGGCAGCTGGCAGCAATTGACCAGACTCTTCATTGCCCAGTATTATGGAAACAAAAGACAAAAGAAGACCATATCCTGCCTTTTCACCATGATCCAGGAGAAGGGGGAGTCATTAAAAAGTTTTCTATCCCGCTTCAACATTGAATCCTCTTCTGTGGATAACTGTGACCAGCATTCGGCGGTTGAGGCATTTAGGATGGCTCTCATTCCAGGAACCAAGCTCCATCAGTCTTTGGTAAAGCGCCTTCCATCGGGGATTGGGGAGCTAAACTCCAGGGCCCAGGGGTACTTGAGAATTGAGGAAGAAGAGACTATCCGGCAAAGGAGGTCAGCCTTCGTCGGTCTTGAGATTCAGTCTAAGGATTGATTGACCGATCGCAAGCGAGCAACTCCACCGGGATCCTCAGCCCCACCAGGATCGTCAGTCCCTAAGCCGTTCAAACGCCCCAGGTTCGACGAAAGGTTGACACCCCTGAAGGTTAGCCTTGCTAAACTCTACCAAGAGAACAAAGCCAAAGGAATCTTCCAGCAACCCCCGGCCATGAGACAGCCACTCGACCAGAGGGACAAGTCAAAACATTGTGCTTTCCACGGTGATTTCGGGCACATCACGAATGAATGTCGCAACCTAAGGCAACAGGTAGAGACGTTACTACTTCGCGGGGAACTCCGAGATTATGTCCAACGGGACAGACCAAGGACAAATGATCAACGTGCCCTCAGTGCCCCTCGGAAACCCTCAGATGCACAGCCGGTCAGGGTGATTAATATGATACATGGCGGCCCCCCATCCAAGGCAACCGAAGGGTCACGTCGGAGCCACATGCGGAGAGCCCAAAAGATGCGAAGAGTCAACGAGGTCAGTGACGCCCACCACAAAGCAAGGGAAGCGCAGATCACCTTCTCGGTGTTAGACCTTCGGAGTGTCCAAACCCCGCATGAAGACCCTCTGGTCGTGACCTTGATGGTGGCCAACTGTCTTGTGAAAAGAGTCATGATCGATCCTGGGAGCAGCGCCAACATCATCACCAAATGGGCTTTTGAAAAGCTCGAGATCGATCCGTCCGAAGTTGTGGCATCCCGGTGCCCCATCGCAGGTTTTGACGGAAGGCAAATTGAACCGATCGGAGAGGTTCAGCTACCGGTATCTGCCGCTCAGAGGACCCTAAACGAGACATTCGTTGTGGTCGATGCCAAACCTTCGTACAATTTGCTCATGGGAAGGGGATGGATTCACCGAATGCAAGGTGTGCCTTCGACTCTTCACCAAATCATGAGATGTTTATGCCCCGACGATACAGGTACAATTGATATCAAAGGCGACCAAGTGGCAGCCAAGGAATGCTATGCGATCACCCTGAAAGAGATCCAGAAGGTGAAGGCCCCAGTGGCATTCCGCTCCAAGGAGCAAAGCTCAGGCTCCAAATAGCAATTAAAGGAAGGGGACCCGGGCCCCCCAATTGTGGTTGAACCATTGCAGCAGATCTGCGTTGTGCCCGATAGCCCGGGAAAGGTTACCTTTGCAGGTACAAATCTCACCGATCCTGAATTTAAGGAACTAACACAGTTACTGCAGGAAAACTTTGATGTCTTCGCATGGGAGCATACGGACATGCCGGGGATCGACCCCGAAGTTTCACAGCACTCATTACGGGTTGACCCGAATGTCAGACCTATCAGGAAAAAGCAAAGGCGCATGGGGGCACATCGGAACCAAATTATAGCGGATGAGGTATCCAGATTGCTCCAAGCAGGCTTCATCAGAGAAGTCAGATATCCCGAATGGCTTGCCAACGTAGTGGTAGTGCAGAAGAAGAACGACAAATGGAGGGTTTGTGTTGACTTCACCGATCTGAACAAGGCATGCCCGAAAGATAGCTTTCCACTACCAAAGATTGATCAGATGGTTGATGCTACCGCTGGATACAATCGTCTGACCTTTCTGGATGCGTATTCAGGTTACAACCAAATAAAAATGAACCCAATGGATGAGGAAAAGACCTCTTTCATTACTGAAACAGGCACATACTGCTTTAGAGTTATGCCTTTCGGACTGAAAAATGCAGGTGCCACTTTCCAGAGACTGGTCAACAAGATCTTTAAAGGTATGATGGGTACAGTAATTGAGGCCTACATCGATGACACTGTGGTCAAGAGTAGAAGGAAGGAGGACCATCTCATCCACCTGCGCCAAGTGTTCGCCACCCTCAGGTCACACGGCATGAAGCTTAATCCAGCGAAATACTCTTTTTGCGTATCATCTGGACAGTTTCTCGGGCACATCGTGGACCGGACCGGGATCCAGGCCAGCCCGACGCAAGTCAAGGCCCTAATAGAAATGAAGGAGCCCCGAACACACACAGACGTTCAAGTCTTGACGGGGAGAGTGGTTGCACTTAGCATATTCATTTCACGACTCACTGATCGATGCCGACCATTCTTTCAGGCAATAAAAGTAAAGAAGGGAGAGATCTGGGGTCCAGAGCAATCGGAGGCCCTGGCGAGTCTAAAAGAGTACTTGACCGTGCCCCCGATTCTATCCACACCAATTCCCGATGAAATCTTATACCTGTACTTAGCAGTATCCTCTGCGTCAACCAGCGCCGCCCTCATTAGAGAGGGCGGAAAACTTCAAATGCCAGTGGTCTACACCAGCAAATCATTAGCTGAGGCAGAGACCAGATACAGCAGGCAAGAGAAGTTGGTTATATCACTAGTGAATGCAAAAAGAAGGCTAAGGCATTACTTTGAAGCTCACCCGATCGTCGTCCCAACAGCAACACCCCTACGGGTTATTATGTCAAAGCCTGACCTCTCAGGGCGAATTTCTAAATGGGCTATCGAATTGGGCATATACGATTTGACATACATACCCCGGGTTTCCATCAAAGGACATGCAGTGGCGGACTTTTTACTTGAAAGCGAAACTGAAGAGCCAGACCAGGAAAACAAACCGAAAACCTGGAAGATTTTTGTGGATGGATCATCCTGTTTCTCCGGATCAGGGATTGGCTTGGAGATCTTGACACTTGATGGGACACGCCTTCATATGTCAGTACAATTATAGTTCCCAGCCACGAACAATGAGGCGGAGTATGAGGTCGTCGTCTCCGGGCTAAGGATAGCCCAGAGCCTCCAGATTCAGTCCTTAGCATTACACAGTGATTCTCAGCTGGTTGTCCGTCAGATCAACGGAGAGTATGAAACAAAGGACCCGAAAATGGAGTTATATCGTGCACTCGTTATGAAAGAAACAGAAGGTTTTCAAAAAGTAACCTTCACCCAGATCCCTAGGAACGAAAATTCTGAGGCTGATCATCTGGCCAATCAGGCATCCTCAGCCGGAGAGGACCTAACTCGGGTTGCACTGGTGGATTTTATTCAAAGGCCCAGTATCCAAGAGGCCGAACAAGTAATGCTCATCCCTTGGGAACCCAGCTGGATGGATCCCCTGATGGATTACTTGCGAAATGGAACTCTTCCCAAAAACAAAGCTGAAGCTTACAAGGTCAGGAGGAATTCAGCCCGGTATTCAATCATCAATGGGAAACTCTACCGAAAGTCCTTTTCCGGTCCTTACCTGAGATGTATTACCCCGTCAGAATCTAGAGCAGTGATGCAGGAAATTCACAGTGGGGTTTGTGGAAACCACTCCGGCGGCAGGACCCTTGCCCATAAAATACTGTCTCAAGGGTACTTCTGGCCCTACCTGTCGCGGGATGCCGAAGAGTACGTCCGAAGGTGCAAGCCCTGTCAAATGCACGGGGATGCTATCCATCGGCCACCCGAGTTCTTGCATCCTACTATAGTACAACACCCATTCGCCCGATGGGGAATGGATATAGTGGGACCCCTCCCGAAAGCAATCCGGTCGAACGCGTACGTCCTTCTGGCGACTGACTATTTTACCAAATGGGTGGAAGCGGAAGCCTATCCCACTATCAAAGGAAGCCACGTCATCAAATTCATATGGACCAGCATAATATGCAGATTTGGGTTACCGAGGACGATCATGATGGATAACGGAACAAACCTGGACAACAAGGGGGTCAGAGCATTCTTTACCGAGCATGGTATCAACCAGAACACGTCTTCCGTTGGCTACCCGCAAGGGAATGGGCAGGCGGAAAGGACAAATCGAACTATATTCAACACCGTGGCCAAAAAACTTGAAAAAGCCAAAGGAGTCTGGCTAGAGAAACTGCCCGAAGTTCTCTGGTCATACAGAACGACTCCCAGACAACCCACTGGAGAAACACCCTTTGCCATGGCGTACGGTGTTGAGGCTGTGATTCCTACATAAATCAGGGTTCCAACCCTCCTGAGTGAGGCCTGGGTTGAAGGACCAAATAACCAGCACTTGGCTCAGAATCTTGATCTTCTGGATGAAAGAAGAGAGGCTGCCGAGATCAGGCTGGCCGCCTACCAACAGCACGTCGGAACCATTTCAATCGGAGAGTCAAAAGAAGAGAATTCCAGGTCGGAGATATGGTCCTTAGGCAAAAAATAGGGCTCGTAGGCAAGCTCAGGGAGCCTTGGGAGGGCCCGTATACCATTACCGGGGTCATTGGTCGCGGAGCATACCGAGTCCGACGGAATAGTGATGGCGGAATGGAACCAAACTCTCAGAACGCCTCTCGCCTGAAGAGGTACTACCCTTAATGGGCCAAGTCCTGTTTTTAACTTTGATCTTTTTGTAAAAAAGGCTATAGTGCTTGATCAGTAAAAATCATTATCATGGCAAATTAAATCATAAAATCTACAGATCCTGAAGAGATCAATGTTCCAAAAATAAACGAAGTGTTGCATTGTCTTTCGCATGGCCTGAAGTGCCCGAAGACACAACACAGATCCTGAAGAGATCAATGTTCCAAAAATAAATTAAGTGTTGCATTGTCTTTCACGTGGCCTGAAGTGCCCGAAGACACAACACAGATCCTGAAGAGATCAATGTTCCAAAAATAAACTAAGTGTTGCATTGTCTTTCGCATGGCCTGAAGTGCCCGAAGACACAACACAGATCCTGAAGAGATCAATGTTCCAAAAATAAATTAAGTGTTGCATTGTCTTTCGCATGGCCTGAAGTGCCCGAAGACACAACACAGATCCTGAAGAGATCAAAGTTCCAAACTAAGCGTTATGTTGACCATCGCATGGCCTGAAGTGCCCGAAGGCATAACACAAATCCTGAAGAAATCAATGTTCCAAAAATAAACTAAGTGTTGCATTGTCTTTCGCATGGCCTAAAGTGCCCGAAGACACAACACAGATCCTGAAGAGATCAATGTTCCAAAAATAAACTAAGTGTTGCATTGTCTTTCGCATAGCCTAAAGTGCCCGAAGACACAACACAGATCCTGAAGAGATCAATGTTCCAAAAATAAACTAAGTGTTGCATTGTCTTTCGCATGGCCTAAAGCGCCCGAAGACACAACACAGATCCTGAAGAGATCAATGTTTCAAAAATAAACTAAGTGTTATATGGACCTTCACATGGCCTGAAGTGCCCAAAGGCACATGACAGGAATGGTGATATTATAAAAGTCAAAAGTCAACTGGACAAAAACTATTATCTGTCATTCAAAATAGGCCTCAGTGGCCAAGGCTTACAATATGCTTTATTAGTACAAAATCCTAGGGTCCAACTCCGGTGCCTGGCTCATCGGGGTTCACTGGAACGATGGCCCCATCAGGAGCTGGAGGATCAGGAGTGGCGGCGATGCTCATTCCTGGGAGAGGCTTGGTCAGGAACTCGCAGAAACGAACGTCGTATGGACCACCAACCGGATCGTCGTACGGAGGAGCGATGCCCAGACTCTCATCCAGTTCTTCCACCAAGGCAAAAATCCTTTCTTCGACGGGTTTCTGCATGTCACTGAAGCATGACCTCCAACCGAACCCGATACGGTACTGGGAAGTTTCGCAGAAACGCTTGTACATCTCGTTCCCACCCCGGTGGCACATCTCCACCACCGATCTCTCCGTTGCAAGAAGATTCTCTATCTCTACCCTCTCCTCCAGGAGCTTCGAACTGGAGGCCGTCAAGCTCTCATTGTTAGCTTTCAGGCTCTCATTCTCAGCCTTTAAGGCCTCCGTTTCAGCAAAAAGGGCCCGCCGGACTGCCTCCATTTCTTCGATTTTATCTTGAGCAACCCGAAGCTGCTGTTCTGCAGTGATAGCCCTCTGGGTCTGGACATCTAACTTTTCATTGGAAATGGACAACTGGTTAGCGACCTTCATCCGGGAGTCCTCCTTCAGCCTCAGAAGTTCATTGGATTTCTGGAGCAGCTTGGTGTCCTTTTCCATTTTGGCATTGTAAGCCTGGGTCAGGTAGAGCATTTGCCAAAAGAACAAGTGTTAGCCCGATAGATAAACAAATAAAATATTAAGTACAATTGAGGAAGCTGTAGGTTAAAGCATTACTTTCATCGCTATCTCTGGACCTGTCAGAGTCAACTCCTCCCGGTCAATGGTTCTCAGTCTTTTTCGGTCAATGGGCGTCCATATCTGTGAGCCCATAGCCCGAAGAGCAGAGTCGTTGTCAATGGTTGCGTGCCCCACAACCAGAAAGTCACCGCCCGGGAGTGTAATCTTCGGCGCCCATGGCACGGGTCTTTCCACCTCAGTTGCAACCCCACTGTCATCCAGTACGATGGGAGACGACTGTGTGGTCGTTCGGGGCCTGACAGACCGTTCGGGTAGACTCTCCTCTGATTGGGGATGTCGTACTCCCGTCAGGCTTGTTTCCCCTTCAACCAGACGAAACTCAGGAGTGGGAACATCCCCTGAAGGTCGGGTAACCTCCTCTGATCTTGGAGGAGGAGTCTGGCCGATTTGAACATTTCCCATCGGTGGAGGTGGAGTTACCGGGGTGTTCTCCACCAAGGGCAGGAGATTGGGCCCAGCTGGAGGAGTGGGGGCGCTTTGTGATCCCTGCCCGCTTTGACTCTCACCCGGGGTCGAAGTTGTCACTTGAGGAACAACTGCCCGCCTGGCCTTCTTTTTCAGCACTGCTTGCGGGATTCTCAGCATTTCTGTAGACAGAGCCTGCAAAGTAGAACCTGTCAGGAAACTGTCACACATCCTCAATGGCTGTCCCCAAATTTTTGATTTTAGCAGTTCAAAACGGGTTCTGATATAATTTGAAGTTTTATATTCGTCGGGCGCTCCCAGAAACTCAAGCACATGAAGGCCTAACTTATCATTACACTGATCGCAGTTGCATGACCCCCTATGGAATGGCTTGAAAGAAGGGAAAAGGTGTTGGTCAAACTCGCTGGGGACTTTGAATCTGGACGAGCTTGGAAGTCTCCAGTTCCCGCTCACCACGACCATTCTTTCCTTCCACCCTTTGTTGGACTTTTCAGTGCCAGCACAGATCTTCCTCCCACTAAGGGGAAAAAGATTGTACTGGCCTCTGCAGTCCTTCTGGGCCTGTATTTTGTAACAGAACAGAAGGTCCGCCAGTCCAAGGTCAAGGCCCAGATCCCGATTGATGATCAAGATCATAGCCAGGACCCGGAAGAAGTTCGGTCCCACCTGAAGCGGGGCCAGACCCAGGGTAGCTAAGGTGAAAAGGAAAAAGGGTTGGATCGGGAATTTAAGGACCTGAAGGTGAAAGACCGATAACAAAATATGGTGGTCCAAAACCCCCTCACCCTTCCTAAAATCATACTTTTTAGGATAGTTTTTAATAATTACCCCATCGGGTACCCCGCATTTGACCCTTAACTTTTTTAACACTGTCTCTACCCTATTCATGGGAGGAAGGGGATCAACATAAAACTGATCTCCCGAACCCCCTGCAGCCGGATTCCCAGTTGCTGCTACATTCTGGTTAATCTCCGGTGGACTAGGTACAATTGTCCTAACCACTTCCACTGAGGGTGAACTAGGGGAGGCATCCGGGTTCACAGAGGAGGGTAAACGGTCGCTACCCGACCGGGTGTCATCGCTATCGGACATTTTAAAAAAAAAGAAAAAGAAAGACGCGAAGATGAAAAGAAATAACTTACTCTAAGATGAATCCCGAAAGATTTCGGACGCTTTCCTGAGAGAGGAGATAGACTCTGGCAATGATAAGTAAAGATCTCAAGTGCAAAGAGTTCTCTGAAAGTTTTAAGTTGTGAAACGGGATGGATCCTCAACATTACAGCCAGTATTTATAGGAGTCTCAGGGGCGCCTGAAAAGTCATGCGCTCGGGAAGCGAAGCGTCACCTCGCTTCATGTGCGCCTCCTCGGCCACCCTTCTCGTCAATCGAGGCCATCCGGACCACTGATTTCAAAGACCGCAATGATTACTCAGCCATCACATTAATTGGGTGAGCCACGTCACCCCGACAGGGGTGATGAATTCATTATTCTTACCCTTCCTTCTCCCTTATGGGCCCGGTCGCCCCACGGCCCATCAAGAAGAAGTGGGCCTGTGTAAGTGTAGAAAATGTCTTGACCCACCAAAGCCTTTCCGGGTTAAGCCCATCAGGCTACTGGCCTAATAAAATTCCTGTAAGCCCAATGGTTGGGCCCATTGTATCCGTGTATTTATTTAATAAATGAAATGTTGTCTCAATGGGCTTCAAGCCCATCAAGAAAATGTATAAATGGAAAATCAAATATTGAATAAAGGATTCTTTTTTGTGTTGTGCAATTTTGAGTATCTACAATACATAATCTCTGTTTGGCATAGTTTCTGTTTTGGATTCCCTCAGAAAAAAAGAGAAGCAAAAATTGTTTTGAGAAGCTGGTACCCCCCAATTTCTTTAAAATATTCTTCCAATGCTTAGAAACTCTTCTAAAAATTTTGCCAAACACTTTTCAAAACAATTTTTTTCTCCAAGAAGCCAAAAACAACGTTCGAATGAGGTTCGTTTGGATACGGAGAAAACAATTTTTGTTTCTTTACTGTTCACCCAGTTAAAAAAAAAACACGTTTGGCAAACGCGTTTACTGTTCACTTTTTTTTTCCCAAGAAAACTGTTTTCTGTGAATAGTGTGTAAAAGTAGTGAAAACACCAAATACAACTTTTAGTTGTTTTTTGAGTTTTTTCACTATTTAGGGTATCACCTCCGCCACCACCGCCGCCGCCAACCACCACCACCCCCTGCCTCCGGTCGCCGCCGCCGGGCCCCACCGCCAGTCACCCACCACCACCGCCGCCGCCCACCAATATCATTTTATTTTTCAATACAAATTTTCATCCAAACGTTTTTTTGTTTTCAGTTTTTTGCTGAAAAAAATAAAAACAAATACAAAAATAATTTTTATATTTGAAGACAGAAAACAAATACAAAAAACAGACTATCCAAACGCACCCTTTATTAGAGTCTAGTCAAATTAGTTTTTTAATTTTTATTTTAGGTGTTTAATAATTTAATCTATGCACTTAATTTAATGAATTAAATCATTAGTGAAATTTTAAATTATAAGTGAAGATGCTTAATATGCGGAATAGGAAAACAATTCTTAATAACGGAATTTATGAGATTATTTTTCAGTTCCTGAATATATGTAGGGAGATATGGGGCCCGTTTGGGAACCATTGTTTTTGTTTTTGTTTTGAGAACCAAAAAACAAGAACAATTCTTGTTCTTGTTCTTATTTTTTCACCCAAAAGAACAAGAACAAAAAACATGTTTGGAGTAAAAAAACACACATATTCTCACACAATGTTTCCTCTCTACCACAATTCATTTTTTTTGGAAAATCCCAAAAAGAACAAAAAAACAAGTTTTTGTTGTTCCCTTGTTTTTTCTACTATTCACGAAAACAGTTTCTAAATTGAGAACAAAACAAACAGTAAAAAGGGCTGCCAAACATGTTCTGTTCTCCTGAACAGTGCCAAAAAACAAAAAACAGAACAAAAACACAGTTTCCAAACGGGGCCATGGTGTCACACAATTCTTATCAAATAGTTTCAGGGTTTTGTTTTTTTCAGACTTTCCAGTAAAACCACTCCAAACTGTCTCTTCATAACAAAAAGGAAAAAGGAAAGTATTTGAGTGATGTTCCTAGACTTTCCACTTAAATTTACAAAAGAAAAAAAAAATGAGAACTCTCTCCTTGGTCTAGGGTCCCGCATATAAGTTACTGTGGGATATTACAAAAAGAAAAAATAAATAAATAATAATTAACAAAAAGAATTTGATATAATTTTCTGTTGGAACGTTGATTTTTGTGTCTCATTTTTCTACTGGAATTGTTTCAATGACTAAATAATGCAAGAAGACAAGTACAGCAAGACATTCCATTTTGAATTCAGTGAAAAAAAACAAAATTTCCTATCATATTTTCCAATAAAACTTTTCACTTTCCATATAATAGTTGTCTAGAGGAATTTTTCAATGAAAGAAAACTAAAAGTTCGTCAAAATGTGCTCAACCAGTTAGATAGAAACACTGAAATGCAGATTGGTACAACACTAGCCTGATAGTATCATCCACAGGGTTGTGGGTATTTCCAATTGTATTGCTAGTTTGGTACTGAATTGTCAAACCTCAACACTATATGACATATATATATATGATATATATGAAACATATATACAAGAATCCAACATCATCAACCTAACATTTTTCCAGTAGAAGTTTCCCTAAGCAGCAAATCTAGTTCCGTCTTCAACACTACAGAACTAGTAACATGACTATGGTCATTCATAAAGCAATTTCCTTCATTACCACATCTTGCAACTTATATGATAACAACATTTCTAAACCAACCAACCAACCAACCATGTGACAAATTACTCATAAAACGACCTAATACTGATGTTACATCTCACCATTTTCACAAACTCCTGTGTGTATGTATATATATATATATTCTTGAATGCAAAGAATACTATTCCCATTTCAGGAATGAGATGGAACGAACGTTCTCTATAAATGTTTGAAAACAGAGATTAAAAGTTATGAACTCGTAAACAAAAGAAATAGAAACCAGATGAATTTGTCACTACCACAACTTCCAATGCAATGAGAACAAAATCAGGGAGAAATTTCAATCTTAGGTTCAAAGCAAAAACCAGTAAAGAGCTGAAGTGGGAACCTCTTCATCACCGGGCATTTCTGCGACCATTTCCATTGCTTCTGGCTCATGTCAAAAACAAGAAGAGTGGGAGCTCCATAGCTTTGGATGTATACGAGATCATCCGTACCACTGCTAGCAAAAACATCATCAAACTCTCCGAATCCTTGGAAGAACTTGTGGGGCATTCGGGCGATCTCTTGCCACTCCTTCCCATTAAGAACCCATATTCCAATACCCTTTATTATGTCGGGCCTATCTGGTTTTCCAATCCCTCCCACCATTACCAACTTCTCCTTGAGGTTCATCAAGCGGCCACACGTAAGAGAACATGGCACTGGGATGAAACTCTTTATCAGCAAACCTTTGGATGAACGGCCTGAGAGGTTGTAAGTGATTAAACCATGACGATTCTCCGGTAAATGACCCCCGGTTGAGTAAATCATGAAGTACAAAACTCCGTTACAAATCACACTCTCATCACCAGCTCTCCACCCTGTCAAAACTTCTGTCAAAGGAGTCACCCACATCATCGTTTCCGAGTCATAAATATGAATTGAGAGATCCCACTGGAAAAAATTTCCTGGGACTTGCTTAGATTTCACAACCGAGACATTGTAACGGTGTGATAATCTGTTCACCGAGATTGCCGGTGCACTGTAGTCCGAAACTCTCAAACCAGGAGGCTCCTTAAGCTTATTGCAGCATCTACTAATTGGGTTGCAGACATAAAGCTCACCTCTGCTCTCATTGTCCATGAAACAAACTAAGCCACATGATGAAGCAATGAACCAATTCGATGTCTGAATGCAGGGGAGTTCAATGCTGTACCACTTTCGAAGGATGGGATCGTAGGCATAACCAATTGGTTCATCAGAGCTTGTGAACATGAAATACCAAGGTTTTTGCGATAGGCCGGCATGTGAAAAGTTCCAAAGAAATCTTTTTGAACTGACTATCTCGTGCCACCTTTTGCACACACAACCTGCTTTAAAAAGGCTTGCAATCGGGAGATAGGCAAGAATTCGCTCCACCAAGTCATCGGGAAGGATTGAATCAGCAGAAAGTGCTGTGACTTCTTTGTTGCCTTCATCACTGAATTCCGAGAATGAATCAAACTCCCCAATGTCTCTCACAATGTCATCGAGGGAATGGCTGAACCACGATATGTCATCGAGGGAATGGTTCAACCACGATGTTTCCCCCTCCATGATCAAGAAGACTACACAAAACCTGAACATGAGGAGAAAATAAAATCTAAGGAAACAAAACTAAATAGGATTATATAATCATGACATAATACAATTGGAGTTCATCACTAGATAAAGAAATCAGCACACAAACAGGGACACATTTAATTATTCTAAATCATGGGAAATATTAAGAACCCGTCAATTGGTCAACCTAAAACATATCACCTTTGAAAACTATCAAAATTGAGGGAAACTAATGGCTTGTCCATTGCAAATCATTTTCAGGAACATATATATATAAAAAATAAAAATAAATAAATAAAACCATTTGTTAAAAAGATCAGACATAGAAATAATCATCTATTATGTATTTAGAATCCTATAGTTATGAGACTTGGGACTTGGTGCTCAAGAAACATGATGTCTCATGTTCGATTCCTACTAGGTGCAAACAATTCGCTAGGGCAATGACCGTGGACATAGTCTGAGCCTTACCCGATTCATGTGGGGGATCGCCTTGCACGGTCCCGTGGATTAGTCAATGTGTAAGCTGGCCCGGACATCACGGTTATAAAAAAAAAAAAAAAAAAAGAATCCTATAGTTATGATTGTTTACAAAATTATTATGTATTTAGAATCCTATAGTTATGATTGTTTACAAAATAGGACAACACCGTCCTGCAACTCCTCCCCCATTATAAGGTCCAGAATCAACAAATCCATCCAATAGGCATACATTTTAAATAGGATTTGCCTTCGAATTCAACAATCCAATCACTCTCAGATATAGATACATATTCATCTAGATATTGATAAATATATTCTATAACAGCTTCACCGCAACACAAATAAACATAAAAAGGAGGTTCAACCCATAAAATGTTTTAATAAAACCAAACATCAAACAATGTTAGATATCACTGATTTAACACGGTAAATACTATTTTTTTTTCCCCAAAACATGATAAATAAATATACGAAGAAAAAGGGTTGATTCTAACAAGAGAAATGAATAGAGAATCAAGAACATGATCTTCAATACAGGAAGACATTAGCTAAATACCTAGATTAAAGATGATACTAGAAACAATAAACTAACACCACCTCTTACTGGATTTATGTCTGCTAATCCGAATACAAGCCATGTTCATTTCACAGAAAACAAACATTTACATAGTTTTACACACCAAACCCTAAAACAATTTGTGAGGAAAAACAATAAAATAATGTTAGGTAAGAGATTAGACCACACAGAGCTATCAATCAAACATCAAAACCACACCAACAGACTAACATCAATAGCAAAAACAACTAAATAAATTTGAAACAATAGCAGATCAATTGAAAATTCATAAAAGCAATTTTCAAAAAGAAACACAAACACTTGCAGAAAGGAAAATCAAAAGCATACCTCAGTGGAATACAAACAGAGCTTTTTGAATGCTATTCAAAAACCTCCCTCCAGTGAATTGGCCAAATGGGTTTTGCAGAATTGGCTGAAAATTCAAAGATTTGGTCAGAAAATGGAGGAAAAGATAACAATCAATATTCAATGACCCTTTTTTGATTTGTATAGTAATAACACTGAAGAACATGGAAATATAAAATGGGTCTTCGCATATTGTTGGTATGAGAGAATGAAGAGGGATGAAATGGGGCGGTTTGGACTTTTAGTTGATGAACATTCCTACGTTACAAATTTACTTCACAAAGCAGAGGGGAGAGAGAGAGAGGTGGTGGGTTTCTTTTTCTTTCCGGTTCCTTTTATGTGGTGGTGGTAATGAAAGGGACAGGAAGGGTACTGATATAGAAAAAGCAGTTTTGGTATAGGGGTGTATGTATATTGTAATTGTATATATAGAGAGAGAGAGTGGAGAGAGGTGGTGTATGTTGAGGTGTTTTTTCAAGGGATGTGAGGGGTGTTAGCACTTAGCACAGAACAAATAATGCTCTTACTTATCACTTCACACCTTTAATTTATTTATTTATTCCGATCTTGCATTTCCCTTTAGTTCCCTAATGTTTCCATTTATTTTCAATTCAATCATACATATATATATATATATATATATATATTGAAAAAAAGATATCACTTTGGTGTATTCGGTGAAACTCAGCCCCTTCCACAAACAATCTCTTCCTCACACATATCGGATTTGTTGGTAACTTGGACTCTAATATCAATGTTGGGTGATCTTAGGTCTCTCTCACCCAAAAAATTAGCTCAAAGAGTGAGACTTTCCCTCACACTTATAAATTGTCACAAGCCCCTTCCTCAATCGATGTGAAACAATCCCAACAAGATGTGATTTTTATATTTTTTTTATGGCCATTATTTAAGTTCTATTAATTGTATCTAAAACTCAATATACTTCATAAGAATGAAATTCTTATTCATGGATTACCAAAAAATTATTACTTGATAATAACATGGATATGAAAGGGTTAACTGCATAGATCTATTGACAACTTTTAAACGTTCGTAATGCATGGGTATTTGAAGGTCAGCGGTGAACGGAGGGCGACATTGCTTCCAAAGTTGCCCTATTATATTAGGACTTCTGAGAAGTCCAGGTATTTCATATTTTTCTTTACAAGAGATCCGATATGGTCTTTGTATAATGATGAGGCAATGGTTCTTCGGAATGCGATTTGTTTGGCTATTGATTGGATTTCGAGAGAGTAATATTTGAATCGGATGGAAAAACTCTAGTAAAGTGGGTGAATGGGGATGTTGTAACTCCATTGCTATTAACTAGTGTTGTAATGGACATTAGTATCTTGTTGACATCCCAAGAGGAGTTTAAGATATTCCTTTATGAAGCGTTTGAGGATGAAGTTGGTCTTCCCTTTTTATTTGGTTTAATAAATTAAAGACACTTGTCTAGAATTAATTAAAGAATGTAGATGTGTATCACTCATTACTTTATGGATTTTAGCTAAATCTGAAATTTTTTTTTTCCCACTCTTCTTTTCATCCTTCCAAATTGATTTATATAATTATAGTGCAAGTAATCAATTTGTCAAAAAATGTTCATCACTGGAATTTCAATGCCTCCAAACGTGGTCCCCTCTAAACAGGGAAATTCAAATCTAAATAAAAACGATTGTAGTGGAAAATTCATATGCTACCAATTTCAAAATTGACCAAGCTATGTAAACAAAAATAAAATTATATTTTTAATGAATGTTTACTTTATAATCATATAAATCAATTTGGAAGGGTGAAAAGATGAGTGAAAAAAAAAAAGAAACAAAAAATATAAAATTTCAGATTTGGTAATTAAATTCTATAAAATAATGGATAATATAAATGGATATTCTTTATTAATTAATTTCACCCATGTGTGTTAAATTTGTTGGGCCAAGTAAGAGGGGATGATCGGCTTCATCCTCTCTGGAAAGGACTCAAGTATTGTCCTTCATTTATAAGAAAACTAACTCAATTGCTCACGAGTTAGCATGTATGGCTTTGAGGCGAATATGATTTTGAAAATATAATTCATGAGGATTTTGTTACTTTGGGTGATGTTGATTATAGGATCTAATGTAGGAATGACAACGGGTCGGGTTTGAGACGAGTTTGGCTAATACTATTACCATCCCATTTAAAAATTACTAATACCAAATTTGTCCCAAAACCGTGACGGGTTGTAATCGGTAATACCATTATCATCCCATTGGTATAAATGGGTTTCATCGGGTTACCATCGGTTGTACTAAATTATTTATAATAAATTAGAAGCACAGTTGATTTACTAAATTATTTGATGACAAATTAAGTTATAATGCGTTTGATGACAAATTAAGTTATAAACCAAGTATCTCTCTCTTATTCTAGACATATATTCTGTTTTACATTATAAACCAAATATCCCACATATTTAAACAACACAAATGTATATATACGCATATTGACTGAAATTCTTTCAAAAAATATATATATATATAGATGTTAGCACCAAGAATCAGATTAATGAATTATATATAGACAAAGACG
This sequence comes from Cornus suecica, assembly GCA_963922005.1. NCBI lineage: Eukaryota > Viridiplantae > Streptophyta > Magnoliopsida > Cornales > Cornaceae > Cornus > Cornus suecica. The sequence continues at coordinate 11,595,867 of OY998240.1, forward strand.
CACATATATATATATATATAAAAAAAAATTAAAATCGTAAATGGGTCGGGGTCGGGTTACCAACGGGTTTTCCAGAAAACTCAAACCCGACCCAAACCTGCTTCGAGTTTTAATTTTGGATCCCAAACCCGTTTATAAATTTACCAAACCCGTCCCAATCGGGTTGAAACGGATCGAAACACGGCCGGGTCGGACCATTTTGTCATTCCTAATCTAATGTAGTACGTTTGAATATTACTATATTTTTATTTCTTTTAATTTTTTTTAATAATAATACACATTAAGATAAAACCGTTCATGCAATCATAGTCTAAACACTCAACACGTCTCACGATTCACGAATTATAGCATTTATGTTAATATTTACATTATTTCTTATTTAAAAATGAAAGTGTCATTCAATGATCATATTATATTACAACTATTAAAGGAATGAAAAATGGACTGTTATAAAAAAGGAAGAATGAGCGCAAGAGACGTTTCTAGAAAAAGAAGAAAAAGAAGATATGATGCTCTTATAAAACGTGATTTATATAGCAAATGAAATAAGCGACATTGGCATTATGGGGGGGGGGGGCGGGGGGCTACCCTATTATCTTAAGAGGAAAAACCAATAAAGGAAATTTTCATTTGAAATTAATTAAATATTTTTTTAAAATCATATTTTGTCTCATTGTTTAACTTTTCAATTATTTGAATTCAGATTGCGCGTGTCTATCATCCCAGTAACCCAACTTCTCGGTGCAATTTACTTACTTTAATTAGTTAGAGACGGTTTGATTTGTATTTTTAAAAATAATTTTTTTATTTTTTGAAAATGAAATTTCTATATAAAAAATATGTTTGATTTTATTTTCTAAACACTGTTTTCAGAAATTTAGTTATGAAAATATTTATTTTCAGAAAACTCTTTTGTATAGTTTTCGGAAACTAACTTTTATTTTCCAGAATTTTCAAGAATAATTTTAAAAGATACTTACTTTCTAGTTTTTGTCCATTAAAAAAGGAAAAGGAAAAAAAAATTGTCCATCATTACCACGTGTTACAAGTCTTTAACTCCTAGTGATCCATACCGTTGATCACTACACCTATAAAAAAGCATAGGATAAAATCAAATTATCATTTATTTCAAACCAGACCTCTTGTAGTGCCATAGCTATGGCTACAATAGCATCGACTAGGGTTCAGGCCATTAACAATTTGCAGATCTTTCAATTACAAGGTAACTCATAAAAACAAACACATTTGGTTTTTTTTCTGGCATTGCAATTAATTTCAATCACATTGCCTTTACAATAGGTTGGAAGAAACTTTCCAAAATTGCATTGATTGAACTTGTTTGGAGACTTAGACCTTGTTTAAATTATCTTTTTAAATGTTGTTTTTGGTTTGCTTGAGAAAAAAGTTGTTTTGAAATATGTTGGTCAAAATTTTTGAAATAATTTTTGGGACTTGAAAGAACGTTTTAAAAAAACTGTGGTGTACCTGTTTCTCAAAACAATTTATGATTATCTTTTTCTTCTACTAAAAACTAAAAACAAAAATTAAAAATTATATCAATCGTTCTTACCAGGACTATCCTAAATATTTTACCCAAATGGGTAAATGTAACTTTTTTTTCTTCCTCCACTTGCTTTTTGGGCAGTAACTAGAATTTTTTTGGGTCCATTTCTTGATGGTTGAAAGCACTCTGTGAGGAAGAGGTCACTTTTTACCTAACTAAATGTCTCATTTTCACTGTCCTTCATGAGAGATCCATTAAAATTTGGAACAGATATGGAAGAAAGGACAGGTCCCAAATCTAGTTTATGTTAATTTTTGCACTCACCCAGAAAATTAATAAATAAAACCACACTATTTGTTTCAGCTTTGGAAGTACTAATTTTTTTTTTGTGTTTATAATAACAAAAATTTACTGCAAAATTAAAATTATCCGCCACTCTAATATGACAGTTGATATTTACATCTCAAAAATTGAAGATATAACAACAATTTTTATTGTTACAATTCGGCCACTAAATTACCACTAAAAGTTAACTTCAAAATTTTCTCCATTTAGTGGCGATTGCGAATTTGCGCTAGGCACGGAGCCACACTATCCCCATGGGGGCAGTTGCTCTTGTAATATAAAAAAATTCTTTTATTTATTTATTTATTTAAAAATGACAATATTTTAATAAAAATTAGGTTTGCCCCTATAAAATTATTAAAAAATATTATTTTACCTCCCTTTCAATAATTTTCTAGCTTCGTCCCTTAATTGCGGCCGCCATTATAACCCTAAAGTGAGCATTCATTTCTTGAGTAAATATTCTATAAAATATTAAAATTTCATTGTATTTTCTTTAGACAAATAGAGACCAACACTAGTGTAACATGTAATCATTTAAGTAGAATCTATTTAAACAAAATTTTCCCACATAATTAAAATTCTGTCCTAATTTTAGAAGCATCTAAATTTGACACCATAATTTATTCAAAATTAGTGACAACTTAGTTCAACCATCCCAAAAATATTACCAAATCACCATTTTTTTTTTTTTACTTTGGTTGACAACTAGTGTTTATATTTTCCTTTAACTATAGTCCACCTTAGTTTTACTATATTAATTATATATGTATGTATATATATATATATATTTTGCATATTTTCAAGAACTCTCAACTAATTATATGCAGATTGGTTTGCCAATATAATATTCATTTAGAAATACTGGGAAAATTAAATGTCTCATTATTTCAGCTGTAACGTGACAGAGGGCTCTCCATAGAATAATAGATGCCCTAATTGTATAATAAGTGCTACGGTTGAGAATCAGCAAAAGAAACAGTTCAATAGTTGGTGAAATTGAAACTTGGGATACTAAGAAATTATATATTGTGTACCTCACATGCCAGTCTTAGCCTGCAATACTTAAATCAAGTAAAACCAGTAACATTAAAACACAGAAAACATCTTTATCTTTATTTATTTTCTCTATCTAAATTCAATAAATAATCTGACAATTACATATATATATATATATATATATATATATATATATCACATAACTTCGAATATTTACAACGTTACACAAACTTGAGTAAGGGATGGGGAATGTTAGCACGTGTTTAGGTGTTGGAGTCCTTAGAAAAAAAAAAAAAAAACCAAGGTCAATGATATTCCTCGTATGATTATAGATTGAATTATAAGGTATTATTACAAAAAGCCCCTCTACTATAAAAGATGTCTTCTGATCCGTTAGTTGGCGTCAAATTATGACGGCAGCTCGTCATATAGGACGAAAATACCCCTATGCCAGTAAATTTAATAAACTATCCTAAGCTTTTTTAAATTATAATAATCCTAACATCACAAATCCCGCTTGTACTATAAAATTATAGAGGGCAATTAGGATATTTTCAAGTTAATATTAGAAATTGGGGGTTGCGTAATATATTTTATAATACAGGAAATATTTGATAATAAAAAGAGTTTTATGATATTTTTTAATATTACAAGATCTTTTTTTTTCTTACCTACAATAATACTTCCTTCGTCCTAAAATAAATGTCTATTTTCATAACTTTATTCATCCTAAAATAAGTGTCCAGTTTCGAATCCAAATACAATATAATCTTATACTTTTACAACTTATCTCTCTTCATTAACTTCAAAATATAATGAGTCCCACTAAAAATCAAAACTATATTATATTTTAAAAGGGCAAATTTGAAAATACAAAATATCCCAAAAAATTTTGAAAAATCAAATATGGACACTTATTTTGGGATAGAGGGAGTAGTACAATACCCCTACTATTATTTGCAAAGCTGAAGTGGGATTTGGTTATTTTGACATAATTAATGAGGATATAAAAAAAAAAACACTTAATATATGTTAAAGTTAAATATAGGATATGTATTTGGTGGATGATTTTCAAGTCCACAACTATATGTGGTATACACACATCTTTGATCATATTCAGTCTCGTGGATTGCGCACGAGTATCTGAAATATTTTACGTATTTGTAAAATAATCCACTTGACATGGTCAATGCACATGGAAATATTTGAAATCAATTGGTGTTGTTATTGTTTATAGGTCAATGCTCTAATACTTTATACAGATTCACCTCTTTGCTGTCTATGTAGTCAAGAAATGCATGCACTATATAAAGTTTGTCTATTCAATATTGCAAATGTTTTTTGTACCTAAATTAATACATAATCGTGATGCTCAAAAAAAAATTCAAGTATATAATGATAGGAATAAATAATTTATAAAGTTGTCCTATTTGCCTTATCTAAATGAATTAATGTCACACTTTCTCTCAATTGCTCTTGAGAAGACTTTGTTCATAATTCAAGCTGCATATATACCAAAGCGCGCGCACACACAGATATATATATATATATATATATATATATATATATATATATATATATATATATATATATATATATGTGGGGGTAAAAGCATAGTTAGACTATGACTAACCTAGTGCCCAAATCTGAGTTAGCCACCTATGAAGATTGTGTTGTGAGCACAAAAGCAATTAATATATTGATATTACACCCACTAGTAAGCTCTGCAAATAAAAAAGATATTAATGGCCATAGATGTCCCATATTGTGGTGTAATAAACTAATCAAAAGAAAAAATAAAATAAAATCAACAAGGTTAAAAGAGACATTTTTAAGTGCCCTGCAGGTAATACTTATGCTTTAAATCCTATTGCCTAATGTGAGAAGAAGTCTTTGTTAGATAAAACTAGTGATGGAATAAAACGTGCAGGGGAATATGCAATGCTAATCACAACTAATAAATAAAAGCAATAAAAACAAATTGGAGAATATATACATATACTATTATACATATATACACACACACATATAAGTATATACTGCTTTTGTTTTTTTTTGTTAGTGGGGCATACTGTGGTGCCTCATTAGCAGGTGGTTCAAAAAAAGGTGGACCTTCACCTTTAACTTTTAAGCAATGGGCATTGACTTTAACATTTGATATAACCAAAGTTAATTCACCAATGAGAACTGAAGAAGGAAAAAAAAAAAGAGGGTATGTGGTTAGTGGCAAACCCACTACATAACACCAAGCTATGTCAATTCAATTGTGCACATTAAGTCATGACTCGCTTCAAATAGTTCATTGATATTTCCACACAAACAACTCCAAAAGATGTATGTGTTTTGTCTTTGCTATACTCACCATGTATCTGTTATTGGAAAAGCATATCCCACCAAATGCAAATTCATACATAAATTATTATATAATTGTTGGCCAAAACAGATAAAGTGATATGTATATATTGAATAGAAAATGGGAAATTATTGCAAAAGCTTAGTCATGAAAGACATGGGGAAAAAATTGATTAAATTTGGAGGGAAGTGTCAAACAAGTGCCCAAAATGCTTATAGTCTTGTGAACAATTGAGTATTAAAATAAGTCATTTTGCAAAGTGAAAAAAACTGTATCAATTTTTGTGTGGAGTACAGAGCTAGAGACCAAAAGTTGCATGTTATTGGTGGTTGCACTTTGTGGGGTCTTCTAGATTCACCACATCCATCATATATATAGAATATGTATATATTTCTCTTTATTAATATATAAGGTTTGTTGGCTTTGAAAATGAAATTGGAGGTTATAATAAATTGGGTTAATTTAATGAAACTCCCTTATACTATACAGTTTAATTAATTAATTTATATTGTGTTTACTTTGTCCCATATACTATTCAATTTTATTATTATACCTCCTCGTCGCACATTTTGAGTCAAAATGCCTAAACTACCCTCAATAATATAAAGGGGTTTAGTGAAATCAATCATTTAAAAAACTTATTTTTCGAAAACCAATTATATTTTTCGCAAAAATTATAAATTAAAAAATATATATATTTTTCGCAAAAAAATTATTTTTCGAAGGGAATATATTATTTTCCAAAATATGAATTATTTCGGAAAATATAGTATATATTTTTCGAAAAAAATCATATTTTGGAACATAATAGTATATATTTTTCGCAAAAAAAATATTTTTCGGAAAAAAAATCATATTTTAGAACATAATATATATTTTTCGCGAAAAAAAATCATATTTTGGAACATAATATATACTTTTTTGCACAAAAAAAAAATTTCATACAAAAAATCATATTTTGGAACATAATATATATATTTGCAAAAAAAATATTTTTCGGAAAAAATCATATTTTCTGAAATATATACATATATATATTTTGAAAATTATAGTTTTTACGAAAACTATAATTTATTTTTGAAAAATAATTTTTTAAGGGTTGATTTCACTAAACCCCCTTATATTATTAAAGGAGGGTACTTTAGATATTTTGACTCAAAATATGAGAAGGAGGGGGCATAATGATGAAATTGGATAGTATATGGGGCAAAGTGAACACAGTGAAAATTAATTAATTAAATTAAATAACATAGGATGATTTATTAAGGAAAATCCTAATAACTTTCACCATTATGGCCACATAAATAAGAAAGAAATTGAAATTAACAATCACTGAGGTCCTATCTCCACATGTGACATAAAGGTCATTGAAAAGGCAACAGCTCTGGAACCATTAATTGGAATTAAACTAAATTATACTATCATGAACAATGATGATACATATATATATATATATATATATATGTCAAACCATCCACATTGAGGGTCATTGAGAGTTAAAATTTGGAATTGAGGGTTACCTAGTTTTTCTTTTGGGCTGATAAGTCCTAAATACATTTTTCTCAACTGTAGCCTAGCCCAAGCCTAGGTAACAGAATTTGGACCAGCCCTTTATAAAATTAGGGCATCTCCACATTCTAGAAGACCATTTATCCTTTGTTCCTGGAGTTCAGCCCACAAAATCAAATTTTTTTTTTCTTTTCTTAAATTCCAAATAATTCTATGCTTTTGAGTTGGGGAGATATGAACCCTTCTCCTTCCTTTCAAAAGAAGTTTAGATACCATTAGGTTGCAGATTTGAGCCAATCCAGATGAGGTTCTAGGGTAAATGTTCATATTGCATTCCACACACTAGTCATTTTGAATGATTTGCAATCACTTCACTTGCACTTAAGACATTCGGGGATTTATAACGTTTGTTAATGGTTCGCCGTATCGTTTGATTTGTGATGTAACATATCGGTTCGGTCTGTAATATCTTTCGATCGTTGACTTATTTTATACTTATTTTTTTAAAATTAATATTATCCGAATATGTTATACTATTAATGCGATGATGACCAAAAATTAATTTTGGGGTTACTTTAGTGTTCATCTTACTCCCAAAAAACATTAGGTTACTTTAGTAACCATATTGAACTCTATTATATGATGCCAAACAAACACAATCACACACACATAGATATATATATATATATATATATATATATACAACTAGTTGATTGTAGTATCAAAGCCTCAAGTTTTTTTAATTGGCAGAGGAGTCCTATAAGGAAGACATTTTTACCAAGCACTCCCCAATACTTAGAACCAAAGTTTAGCTTGTAAATGGACAAGCTACAATAGTACATTAAAGTAAAGGCCAAAAGAAAACTCCAACAATGCCCTTGAGTCAATCTTAACCCTAACTCAGTTCAAATGTAACGGCTAACTGATTTTTCAAAAATCATCTATAAGAAAAACAATAAAGTGCAGTACAGCTAAGAAAATAGTGAGGGGGGATCAAGTGTACATGAACTCAGCTTATCTAGATGATATCGACCGTTCATCAAAAGTACTGTCAACAGATGATGAATTCTCAACCGTTGATCATCAATTCTTCTTTTTTCCCATTGACGCGGCCAAAAACTGGAAGTGTGGATCGGACGGACACAAACGAACCTTCCTCTGAAGCATCAGTCCGCACAACAATCCTCCAGCGTCGGATTTCGACGACGGCGAATCTCTCTTTCCCGCCATTTCCGTCGTCCTCTCGCCATTCCACTCCTTCAGCGCCGTCGACGTGGCCGACGACGACGAGGTCGTCGAGTCGTTACCGTCGGAGAACTCGGCCGAGTCGCCGCCGGAGGACTGCTGGCTCTTCTTCGATCCACCGCGGCTGAGCTGCCGCCGGTGGTTATGGCGGTTCTTCCCCATCAATTCGCGGAAGCAGACGGCGGAGAGGCCGGAGAACGCCGCGCCAAACTCGACGCTGTCGAAGAGCGTGGCGGCGATGTTAAGGACGCCGTGGAATCGGCCGGAGGGGCGGCGGATCTGGACGGCGGTGCACGACGGAGTACCGATCCCGACTCCGGATGCGGCGGAGATGCAGCTGCTGACGAGGAGGCGGACGGAGCCGAGGAGAGGGTCCTTGATGTAGCCCACGGCGTAGATCTCGATGCAGACGGCGGAGGTTTCGCGGGAGAGGAAATCGGCGGTGACTCGGAAGAGGAACTTGTCGTTCCAGGTAGGGTTTTCGCCGCCGACTTGGTCGACCCGGGACCGGATCTTGGTGGACGGGTTAACCCAGGCGAGTGCGTACGTCTGCATCCGGCGTAGGTTAGCAGTAGGCGCCTTCAGCCCTTGAGCAGAGATTAAGTTGATCTCCAGAACATGAGTCTCCCGTTCCATGTGAGCCTCTCTCTCTAGAACTCACTTTCTCTCTCTATATACACACATGAGTTTCGTGTTCCATGTGAATGTCTCTCTCTAAAAAACTCACTTTCTCTCTCTATATATACAGATTATATATATACATGGGCTCCGCTCTCTTTCTTGGTTTCTTTTCTCTCCGATTATCGAATTGTACGGATCTAATTTGATTCAAGAACGAAGGACTAAGTGACACAGAGAGGGAGAGAGAGACAGAGAGAGGTCTCTCTCGGTGAGAATTGAGTCGGAGAGTGAGCGCGAAATTACAAATATAACCTTGGAAGCCGTTGTGGTCTCAAGTGGGCCTAATTTCTAATGGGCTGGACTTGCTTGTTTATGGCCTTTTCGGTCACAGTATTTAATGTTCAAGTCCCATAGCACAAATATTAATTGTAATTAGAAAAAATTGTACAAATCGGTTTTGTTAGAAATTGATGTGACCATTAAGATTAGTCGTGCGCATATCATTTTTTCTTTTTGGGCATATATATATATTTTATTATTATTATTTTTTTGTTTTAATATTGTACTATTTTCTAGAATTACACAAAAAGATATTGACAATTGCAGTTTTTGACATTGTTGTATATTTTATTACCACACAAACCCTTGAAAAAGACTATCTCATTACGAATTCTCGTTCGTCTATTGATTTTGCACAAAACATTTGATGAAATATTGGAGTGTTTTAGATTTTTTTTTTTTACCTTTCAAAAATAAAATGTAGTTTTTGTTCAAAATTTATCATTATTACTTGAAATTTCGATTTTGTAGTATGATATAATTAATTAAATGACTTGTAAAAAATAAAATGACATCTAAGAAGTGAAATTTTTCTGAAGCCCGTTTGGCAAGACATATTTTCGTTCTTGTTCTTGTTTTTTGGCACTGTTCGAGAACATGTTTGTGAGGGTTTTTTACTGTTCACCGTGTTCTTGTTTTGTAAATAATTCTGATAAATAGTGCAGAAAACAAGAGAATAACAAAATGTTGTTTTCTTTGTTCTCAGTTTGGGATTTTTATAAAAAAAAAAAATTGCAAAACTTTCAATATACACACTACCCGTCGATCCACCACCACCACCACCAATCTGCCAATACACACACACACACACATATATATATATATACACACACACCACCTCCTCCACCACCACCACCTACAACCACTACAACCAACATCACAACCACCACCAACACCCCTTCGAAACCCAAAATCTAAAACCCATACAAACACACACACAGGGTCGTTTATATATTATTTTTAGTAACACTTGTTTAAAAATCATCCTTCTCGCTTCTTGAAATGCGAAATTACTAATCAGATTATTGTATTCAAGTGTTGATAAAAAAAATTCAATAGATAATATAACAAATCCATTTAATATTTCTTGCGACATTGTTGATTTTAGATATGATTTCATCAACTTTAATTTTGAAAAACTCCTTTCTACTGCAGCAACGATTACCGGTATTGTCAATAATATTCGGTAAGCAATGCATGCATTTTCAAAAAAATCTAATTTTTTTGATGTAATTTATTATTTCAATTGGATTGCGTGATTCTATTAGTAAAATTCCATTGAGAACTTTTAATTCTGAAAATATATCAAAATCATCAATATCAGAAGATTCATTATGTTTTAAAATTTGTTCTAAATCCAAACAACTTTTTTAAAAAAAACTACTGTCACTTAATGATCTTAGCTTTTTAAAATTAAACAAAAAATCAGATATATCTGTGGCCTGGAGACAAAAATAAGGTCAGGTCAACCAGTTGAAGATGATGGTTTCACCGATCTACGAACAATATAATTGTTTGTAACTCTCGATTGATGAATTTAGAGATGATTCAGTTATGAGAGTATTGAGAGAATAAAGGTCTTCTTGGTTTAGATCTCTGAAAACTGTTATTGAGAATGCTGATAACAGATAAGAGTTTTCTGAGAACAATAAAAATGAGTTCTCTGAAAATAACCATTTTTGTAACTGAATTTTTAGAAAATTGAACTAAACAGATTTTTTTTATAGTTTTCTGATTTTCAGTTTTCAGAAATACAAACCAAGCAAGCCCTAAGATTGGAGAGATTCCTGCTACAAAGAAGGAAAAATAAGGCAATAATATTTTGAGAAAGAAAGAGAAAGGAAAATTGAAGAACTCTGATCTGATGAGACCGATGAGAGTGAGAATGAGGGAGAAAATAAAAAGAGAAACCCTGTCTGCCCATGTCTTTTCGTTTTGCCAAAAAGTTTCAAATATAAAATTATTTTGTAAAATATATGTGTATGTAAATAGTGAAAATTATAGGCCCATGCCCATTTATTAGGCCCAAGGTGTATTGAGCCCATGTAAAATGTAGATAGAGAGCAGCCCATGTATTTGAGCCCACCAGATATAAGTGGGACCATCAACATTAAGCCACTCCCTTAAAAAGGGAGTAACAACCCACTACACAAGGAAAGTGGGTAGTTATTAAGAGAGTGGGTCATGACCCCACGAACTTAGGCCATGATCCACAAACACAAATGTATAAATATGGCCATTTGAGCCTGAATAAAGGGAGATCTTTGATGTGAGTGAAATTTGACACTTACATTTGGCGCCGTCTGTGGGAAAGATAATATTTTTTCCACTTGCAACAAGTTTTATGAAAAATGGTGTCCACACGGTCAACAAACAATGAGATCAGGTTCGAAGAAGTCATGAGGAGGTTGGAGGCTGTCGAGCAAAGAAATGCGGCCCTCGAGCGGCAGAATGCTGAATTGCTCCATCAAGTTACTCAGGGCCCTTTTCCTATCCAAAGTCCTAATCCAGAAGAGTGCGCAGAAGAGCCAGAGCCTTTCAACTCTCATCATGGGCAAGACGCATCCGCCGCCCGAGGAGATAAAATCCCGAGGGAAGAAGAAGAGTCCTCTCACCCCATAACAGGGGGAATGCCAAGGATGCAGGTCCCGACTCAGAATGACCTGCACGAAATGGCTGCCAAAATCCAGAGAGAAGTGATGAAAGATTTGAAATTGCAGACCCCTGATGATCTGGCCATCCATGCGACAACGGATATGACTCAGTCTCCATTCACCGAAGAAATTGAAGCAGCAGAATTCCCGAAGAAGTTTGTGCTGCCAACTTTTACACTATATGATGGTACAAAAGATCCACTCAATCACATTTACCAAGTGCAGACCAAGATGACTGTTTATGGAAGGAACCAAGCACTCTTGTGCAAAGTCTTTTCAACCAGTTTGACGGAGGCACCACTTCTGTGGTTCAGGAAGCAGACTCCTGGATCCATCAGCAGTTGGAATGATCTCTGCAGACGCTTTATTGGTCAATACTTCAGCAATCGGAGGCAGAGGAAGACGATATCAAGCCTCTTCACCATGACCCAGGAAAAAGGGGAGAGCCTCAAGAGCTTTTTATCCAGATTCAACGTCGAAATGTCTTCTATCGATGACTGCGATCAACTGTCAGCGGTAGAGGCATTCCGTATGGCGGTCATCCCTGGCACAAAATTCCACTCTTCACTAGTAAAACGACCCCCTATCAACATCGGTGAGCTCAACTCCAGAGCACAAGGGTATCTCAGAATAGAAGAGGAGGAAGCAGTCAGACACAGAAGAGCCTCTCTGGTAACGGTAGAGGCAAAATCCAAAGAAAGGATGAAGGATCAGAGGCCTCAACGACAAGATCCATCTCGGCAAACCTCATCATCCAGAAATTCAGACAAGCGTCAACGGACGGAAGAAAGATCCACTCCACTCAAAACCAGCCTAGGGAAGCTCTTCCAAGAAAACAAAACTAAAGGGATTTTCAGACCACCTCCACCGATCAGACAACCGATGGAGCTGATGGACATGACCAAGCACTGTGCCTTTCACAGCGAGTATGGTCATCATACAAATGACTGCAGAAATCTCCGAAGGCAGGTAGAGGCAATGATCGCCAAAGGAGAGCTTGCAGATTACGTAATGAAGGATCAGCCGAGACCAGACAAACCACACAGGACACAGCCGAACAGCACTACATCAGGATAACCGGTGAGGGTTATCCACATGATCCAAGGGGGTGAAGAGGCGTTGGAGGCCGAAGGAAGCAGAAGGTCAAAGCTAAGAAAATCACATAAACTCAGGCGAGTCGGTGAAGTCTGCCAGACAACCCTCTTACAGGGAGAATCAATGATCATGTTCTCAAAGGCTGACATACAGAATATTCAGATGCCTCACGAAGATCCTCTGGTAATCACTCTTCTGGTAGCTAATTGTCTGATCAAACGCGTAATGATTGACCCAGGAAGCAGCACCAATATCATGACAAAATGGGCCTTCGACAAAATCGGAATTGATGTATCACAGCTTCAACCGGCTCGGATTCCTCTGGCCGGCTTTGACGGACGACGCGTAGAGCCAATAGGCGTAGTCCATTTGTCAGTATCAGCAGCACGCCGAACCCTGAGAGAAACTTTCGTAGTGGTGGACGTCAAACCATCATACAATCTACTGATGGGACGCGGGTGGATCCATCGGATGCAAGGTGTTCCTTCAACACTCCATCAGGTCATGCGTTGTCTTGACCCGAATGGAGTGGACGTGACAGATATTCCTGGAGACCAGGTAGCAGCGAATGAATGTTACTCAGTATGCATGAAGGACTTGAACCAGAGAAATAAACAATTGTTGGAAGCACCAGAAGAGTCCCTGTACAACGAGAAATAGCAATTACAGTCAGACCCTACCTCAGAGGGTCAGGAAACTCAGTCAACAACGGAATCCCTAGAAGAGGTGAAAGTTTGTCAGACGGATCACACCAGAGTCACGTTCATCGGATCATGTCTCCAGAAAGAAGAAAAGGACAGGCTGATTCATTTCCTCCAATCAAATTCAGACGTGTTCGCCTGGTCTCATCTCGACATGCCGGGCATTGATCCTTTTATCGCTCAGCATAACCTGAATGTTGATCCAAACGTCAGACCTGTAAGGCAGAAGCAGAGGAGGTTCGGGATCGAAAGAAACAAGATCATATCCGAGGAAGTGGGAAAACTGCTAGAAGCCGGATTCATAAGGGAAGTTAAGTACCCATCATGGTTGTCAAACGTGGTGGTAGTCAGAAAGAAGAACGGAAAATGGAGAGTCTGCGTGGACTTCACCAACTTAAACAAGGCTTGCCCGAAGGATTGCTTCCCTCTGCCGAAAATTGATCAGATGGTAGATGCCACCTCGGGATATGAAAGACTTTATTTTCTTGATGCATACTCCGGCTATAACCAGATCCCGATGAGCCAGGCTGATGAGGAGAAAACAGCCTTTATTACCGAAGAAGGTACGTACTGCTACAAAGTAATGCCTTTCGGACTTAAAAATGCAGGTGCCACCTATCAAAGACTTGTCAGAAGGATATTCAAAGGTCAGATGGGCAAAACGGTTGAAGCCTACATAGATGATACGGTGGTAAAGAGCAGGAGGAAAGGCGACCATCTCGAGCACCTGGAAGAAGTGTTCGATGCACTCCGAAGGTACAAGATGAAGCTCAATCCAGCCAAGTGCTTTTTCGGAGTCTCCTCCGGACAGTTCCTCGGACATATAGTCAACCGAAGAGGAATCGAAGCCAGCCCATCGCAAGTCAAGACTCTGATAAGCTGCGAAGAGCCAAAAACACAAAAGGAGGTCCAAATTCTGACAGGAAGGGTAGCCGCACTGAGCAGGTTCGTATCCCGACTGACAGACCGATGCAGACTATTTTTCCAGGCAATTAAAGGCGGAAAAGGTAGCGTATGGGGGCCAGATCAGGCAGAGGCCCTCCAGAAGTTGAAGCAGTATCTCCAAAGTCCACCGATCCTTGCCTCACCAAATCCAGGAGAACCATTGCATCTGTACCTTGCCATGTCAATAACCTCAACCAGCGCAGCACTAGTAAAAGATGACAAAAAGTGCCAGAAACCAGTCTTCTTCAGCAGCAAATCCCTATCTGATGCGGAAACCAGATACACCATGGCGGAGCGAGCTGTTCTTTCTTTAATCAACGCAAAGAGACGACTGAGGCATTATTTTGAAACTCATCCAATCGTTGTGCCAACCACCCTGTCGATGAGATCCATCATGTCCAAACCCGATCTGACAGGAAGAATAACCAGATGGGCGTTGGAACTTGGGACATTTGACATCACGTATGTGCCACGAACAGCTATCAAAGGTCAAGCCTTAGCTGATTTTCTCCTAGAAGCAGAGCCAGAGTCAATCCTCCAAGATCCAGACGAACCCGAATGGACGCTCTATGTAGACGGATCAGTTGGTTCAGCTGGCTCGGGAATTGGGCTCGAAATTATAACACCATATGGGACCCGAATCCAGCAGTCAGTGCGCCTGGAGTTTCCTGCCACCAATAACGAAGCTGAGTACGAGGCACTCCTAGCTGGGCTGCGACTAGCTCAGCGCCTCTATATTAATAGAGTCCGTATTTTCAGTGACTCACAACTGGTGGTGAAACAAGTTCAAGACGAGTACGACGCAGGAGAAAAACTGCAGCCCTATAAGAAGTTGGCTCAGATGGAGCTAGACAGACTGGAGCAGTATTCCCTCAGTCAGATCCCAAGGGAGGAAAATGAAAATGCGGATCGGTTGGCCAACATGGCTTCAGTCAATAATCAGGACCTGACCAGAGTCGCCCCGATCGACTATCTTGATGTCCCAAGCATCCATCACACAGATGTGGTGTGCGCAATACCTTGGGAGCCGAGCTGGATGGACCCCATAGCAGAATACCTCAAAAATGGTACACTTCCTGCTGACAAAGCAGAGGCTCAGAAAATTCGCATGAAGTCGGCCCGTTATGCTTTGCTACATGGCCAGTTATATAGAAGATCTTTTGGTGGACCCTACCTTCGATGCCTCACACCTTCGGAGGCATCGGCTGTAATGAAGGAAATCCATGAAGGCTCATGCGGAAATCACTCAGGGGGACGAGCTTTGGCCCATAAGGTACTAAGCCAAGGATATTTTTGGCCGTATCTTTCCCATGATACTGAAACCTTTGTCAGAAGATGCAAAAAGTGTCAGTTCCATGGAGACTTCATTCATCCGCCACCAGAACTGCTTAACCCCATATTCAGCCCGCACCCATTTGCGCAATGGGGGATTGATGCAGTTGGACCACTTCCCATGGCTCTCAGATCGGTAAATCAAGCACTGATAGCAACTGATTATTTCACAAAATGGGTCGAGGCAGAATCTTACTCCACCATCACTCACAGGCACGTAATCAAATTCATATGGAACAATATCATCTGTAGGTTCGGAGTGCCGAGGGTGATAGTGATCGACAATGGATTAAATCTGGATAATCAGTGGACCAGACAATTCTGTAATGAACATGGGATCCAATTGAGAACCTCATCGGTCGCATACCCTCAAGGAAACGGCCAGGCTGAAAGATCCAACAGAACCATACTGAATACCCTGAAGAAGAAGCTAGAAGAGCACAAGGGAGTGTGGCCAGACAAGCTTCCAGAGGTATTATGGTCTTACAGAACAACATCAAGAGTCCCTATAGGAGAAACACCATTCTCAATGGCGTATGGGACAGAAACAGTCATTCCAACAGAACAGATAGTGCCAACAGCCAGAACAGAGCTGTATCAGGAAGAACTGAACGACCAACAGCTGGTTGATGGACTCGATCTGCTCGAAGAAAAAAGAGAACAAGCTGCCATCAGACTAGCAGCCTACCACCAGAGGGTCAGGAACACCTTCAACAAAAAAGTCAAAAGACGAGAATTCCAGGTGGGCGATATGGTATTGCGAAAGAAAATCGGGCTTATCGGAAAGCTCAGGGAAAATTGGGAAGGACCATACACAGTCACAGAGGTCATTGGACGTGGGGCTTACCACCTCATGAATAATGACGGCAATATGGTACCCAATTCACAGAATGCCTCACGACTGAAGAGGTACTATCCTTGATATTTATTTCATTTTTAGAATAATTAAACAGAGGCGTCTGAGCCTAGCTTTATAGATAGCTTTAAAAATTCCATGTTTGTTATCCTGATTCAGTCAGATGTTCTAATCTTTGTAATTTCACGGTTATAATAAAAGATGGTCATCCTTCTTGCAAACAAATAGCCTAAAATTAAAATATTTCCTAAGTGGTGAAATGACAGAGGCTTACAAGCCTAATTCACTCCTAGAGGAATAACATTAAAATATTTCCTAAGTGGTGAAATGACAGAGGCTTATAAGCCTGACTCACTCCCAGAGGAATACCATTAAAATATTTCCTAAGTGGTGAAATGACAGAGGCTTACAAGCCTGACTCACTCCCAGAGGAATAAAATTAAAATATTTCCTAAGTGGTGAAATGACAGAGGCTTATAAGCATGACTCACTCCCAGAGGAATAACATTAAAATATTTCCTAAGTGGTGAAATGACAGAGGCTTATAAGCCTGACTCACTCCCAGAGGAATAACATTAAAATATTTCCTAAGTGGTGAAATGACAGAGGCTTACAAGCCTGACTCACTCCCAGAGGAATAAAATTAAAATATTTCCTAAGTGGTGAAATGACAGAGGCTTATAAGCCTGACTCACTCCCAGAGGAATAACATTAAAATATTTCCTAAGTGGTGAAATGACAGAGGCTTATAAGCCTGACTCACTCCCAGAGGAATAACATTAAAATATTTCATAAGTGGTGAAATGACAGAGGCTTACAAGCCTGACTCACTCCCAGAGGACATTAAAATATTTCCTAAGTGGTGAAATGACAGAGGCTTACAAGCCTGACTCACTCCCAGAGGAATAAAATTAAAATATTTCCTAAGTGGTGAAATGACAGAGGCTTACAAGCCTGACTCACTCCCAGAGGAATAACATTAAAATATTTCCTAAGTGGTGAAATGACAGAGGCTTACAAGCCTGATTCACTCCCAGAGGAATAAAATTAAAATAATTTCAAGTAATGAGATGACAGAGGCTCATAAGCCTGATTCACGATAAAAATTGCCTGACTCGTACCATAGGAAAGTGCAGTTTCCATTAAATAAAGCAAAAAATTGCCGTTTTGTATTACAAAATTGCCTGAAAGGCATGTTACAAAATACAGCACTACAAAAGGAATACGGAGTGACCTAAGCTTGGCCTGAACCACTAAAATCTTTTCCTAAGGTATCCACATGTGTGGTCGGAGGGAAGAATTCTATGGAGGGGTTGAGAGGGTCAGCAGGGAGATATCCCTGAAGGAATTCTGTGAAAAGATTCTGAGCATGACTAGGCTCGGGGCTGGAATATGGCCTCTGCACCCCTAACACCTTATCCATGGCATCAGGATCTTTGATCTTCCTCCTTGCTGGATCCTTCTCTCCAACAACAAAGCCCTTCCTCCAGAATTCACCAGCTACAATCATGTTCATCTGGGAATAGTGCTGGTGCATGTCAAGCCCTCATTTCTTACACATCTCCAGGGCTGACTGAGAGATGCCGAATCGGTGTTGAAGAGCCTCATGGTCAGATGCCAGCTTCTCCTTCTCACTGGTCAACCTGGCATTTTGCTCTTTTGTTTGAGCCAGTTCCTCTTCCAATTGGGCAACCCTGGATGGGAGGTCTCCTAGCTGAGCTTTCAGTTTTTTCTCCTGATCGTCCTTCTCAGCTAGGTCAGCTCTCAGGCGTTCAAGCTCCTTCACGCCCTCCTCGTGGGAAAGGCATAACGCATTGACACTGAAGATAGCCTAAGAAGAAAAATTCAAGGCAAAATGGGTCAGCAATGTGGGTCAGTAATGTATACAAAAGTAGGAATAACATGGAATCAAGCAAATACGTACCCCCAATAACAACCCCGGAGTTTTACGCATAAGGCTGGCATGCTCAGCATTCCTCTGTGCCTCAAGCTCCTCCGGCGTCCAGAGTGCCTGCGCCCGATTTATCATGGCAGACATAGAAGTAAGGCTGGAGGTGGATTGATCAGAAGAAGCAGAACTCTTCTCCTTACCCTTATGCTTCCTTTTCTTACTTGGTCTCTCTTCCCCCACCGGTCTGGTTCGGGCAGAGGAAGGATGAAGCATCTCAGGAATAGTGGCCTGCACAAGTGCAGACCCGGAAGCATCGCCCATCAAGGCGACGGTCACAGCCTGAGGATCAGGATCCAGAGGCATGTGTACTGGATCAGTTGAAGGTGCAGCCAGTTCCTCCACATCATCATCATCGTCCTCAAGCACTGGTCTGATCGGATCCATAATAATCTTGTACTTGGCTCCTAACCTGGATATACCCTGCAAATTGGCAGGAGTAAGCAGGTCAGCACATGACATACGGTCCGACCAGACCTTGGACTTTAATAAAGAAATACGGGCTTCTACATCCTGAGCCACTATATCTGTATCCTTATAACCTAATGACTTATAAACAAAATCTGCCCTGAGCTGGTCACAGCCGGAACAGAGGCAAGATTCCTTATGGATAAATGAAAAAGGGAGAAGGGCTAGATGCTTGAAAACACAGGGTATCGGCCATCTCCTAGAATAGGGGTAGAACCAAGCCCCCTTTACCAAAACCATCTTCTCCTTCCAATATTTCTCTGTTTTCTCGGTCCCTTGGCAGATCGCCCGACCCTTGAATGGGTAGAAGTTGTACCTCCCCTCACAATCTTTCAGATCTACAA
Organism: Cornus suecica; assembly: GCA_963922005.1. Taxonomy (NCBI): domain Eukaryota; kingdom Viridiplantae; phylum Streptophyta; class Magnoliopsida; order Cornales; family Cornaceae; genus Cornus; species Cornus suecica. The sequence goes on from OY998240.1 coordinate 11,615,125, forward strand.
TCTTATAGCTGAGCAGAAGATCTGCCAGACCCAAGGATAGCTTTTTCTCTCTGTTAATCAAAATTAACATGGAGATTATCCTGAAGAAGTTTGGATTGACTTGCAGAGGGGCTATTCCCAGGGTGAAGAAGATAAAATGAAACAGAGGATGAAGAGGAAACCGAAACATCTTTATCTGAAGGGCCGACAATAACACCTCGTCCGGACCCACTCCGTCGCCCACTCTGAAGTCAAGAGAAGGGTCGTACTCCGTCAAGATCACCTCTTTTGGGATCCTACAGTCCCTCCTCAGACTTTTAAGGTTTACGGATTTTCTTTTATGACTTTCAAGTGGTTCTGCCACGAAAGGGGCTGATTCAGTGGAAGATCCAACGGGAACGCCTCCAGGAGCATCGGTCCCAACCGGGTTAGATATGACAGAAGTCCCGATCAGAACAGTATCAACAACATCTGCCTGGTTATTTATCTCCGAAATAGTTGTTCTCAGGCCAGATAGGTCCGGACAACTAGGTATGGACAAAGGAGGAGAGGATGAAGAAGATGGATTTGTAGAAGGGGGGCTGGGAACCTCAGACCCACCATACTCTTGGTGAGTCATCTCCTCGGTAGACCTTGTGACACTACTATCAGACATGATGAGAATGACAACTTACACAGAGAACCGGTAGAAGAAAGAAGAACCTCCGGCAACCAAAGTATAGTCGGCGGTCAAAGTTTGAACACTGCTGGAGATTGCTTGCAAAATTTGAAAGTGATAAAGAATGAAAATGAGGCCACACAAGGATTTATATACACACGGCATACCAACAGACATCATTAAGGCTGAAGGGGTGCGTCGATTCCCTATGCATCGAATACAGTGAAACGACGGCCGCCATTATGAAATTCGAGATCACACGTCTCTCCACAATAATGACGCTGACGTCATCAAAAAAACGGCTGTCATCAATCAATTCAATTAAATTCGGGTCAGGCCCACGAACCGTATGTCAGACCCGAATGGGGCTAGTGTAAATAGTGAAAATTATAGGCCCAGGCCCATTTATTAGGCCCAAGGTGTATTGAGCCCATGTAAAATGTAGATAGAGAGCAACCCATGTATTTGAGCCCACCAGATATAAGTGGGACCATCAACATTAAGCCACTCCCTTAAAAAGGGAGTAACAACCCACTACACAAGGAAAGTGGGTAGTTATTAAGAGAGTGGGTCATGACCCCACGAACTTAGGTCATGATCCACAAACACAAATGTATAAATATGGCCATTTGAGCCTGAATAAATGGAGATATTTGATGTGAGTGAAATTTGACACTTACAGTGTACTAAAAATCTAATTTATATAGAGACCTATTCTATTTAGGTTCATTCCAATTTTATTTTTTTTTACAACATTATAAGAAGACCCATTCTAAAAGTTTATTTTTACAATATTATAAGGAGACTCATTCTAAAAATTTATTTTTTACAATATTATAAGGAGACTCATTCTAAAAGTTTATTTTTTACAACATTATAAGGAGACCCATTCTAAAATTTTAATTTTTACAATTATATGAAAGCTTATTTTAAAAAGGAAATAAATATAATTTGTTAAAAAAATTTATTTATATACAGGTCTCCCAAAATTTTGGGCCTTCCTATCCGGCGGGGCCTTAGGCGACCGCCTAAATCTTCTTACTATCAAGACGACCCTGCACACACAGAAACCCTAACTGCCGCGGCCGCCGATTTGATTGGAACCTAACCCCCAATTCCTATTTAAAAAAATAATAATTTAAAATAACCTGTCAAACACTCTCAATGTACTTCTTTACATGGGACTGAAACTGAATTGAAATCACTTCTTTGAGTGCCTATCAAAAAGGCATCACCCCAATGCTGAACAAATCAGAATATATATAATTAATTACAAGTATATAGATGTAATACACCTCTAACATCACCACCCATATTCATAACACTCTTCCTCCAAACCTGGAAATGCATGGAGAATTTTTTTTATTAAATGAGCTTAGTGGGATTAATTAGGATACAACATTCAAGATCATTATGGAACTTTAGTGTAACAAATTTATAGCATTTCAAGGTTTGCTATTACGTTATCTTCCTCTTTCTTCCCAACTGAAACTGAGAGAATTAGCCCGATTTTAGTTTTGCGAGCGGGCTCGAGTTGGGTTGGGCTACCCCAAGTTGCAGCCCTAACTGTGGTTATCCTTCAAAAAGAAAAAAAAACGAGTTGCTCAACAAATAGGTATAATCAATCTGTCTCATCTCTCTCTTCCACCAACAATCACCTCCTCGTAATTTACCCTCTTCAACAAATAGGTATGAGTTGCTCTTCAATTTAGATTTTACGTTATATCATCTAATCCTTGTTTGTGAATTGGTTCACTTATATGCATTCTTTGTTTTACAATTTTATTCTTAATTTGATTTATAGATGTGCATGGTTTCAATTAGGGTTTTGAACTAGTCTCATGTTAATCTCTACGGTTGAATATGAATAAGCTATTGTGAGTGCTGGATAGCCTCTGATTTTGTGTGTATATATATATATATATATATATGGTATTGTAACCTCGAAAACATTACAAACTCTAGGAAGGACTGGGTCGGCAAGGCCCAGCTGTGCATGACAGACCAAGTTTCTCCCTTTAGTGGGAAGTGTCGCATGGGAGGGAGATGTTTCTCTGCATGCTTTATGCCATACATCTGTGTAATGACCGGGTTTATTTAAATAATTTCTTTTTCTTCGGTTATAAATTATTATTTTTTTATCTTGTGCATTATGTGGCATTGCATGTGTTTTTGTACATTAAGGATTGTATGATTTGAATTTTTGGGTTCATTTCTATGTTTTGTAAAATTTTCATTTTTGTCGTTGATCGGGTAGTTTCGATATTTTAATTAAATGTGGGGGTTACTTTTGAGTTTGATAAAGATGAGGGTAACTTTTGCAATATATTCATTATGTGTAAATGTGTGACCGAATTCCACATGTTTAATTTTATTTTTATCTTCAACTTTCCAAAAGCATATTCCTCCATCATTTAAAGGTTCAATCATACATCTATTATATTGACACCACTTTATGACATTATTGATGAAAATTTTCAGCCATTATATTGATGTGTTGAGGTTAGCTTTTGCATATTCTCAACAATCAAGCAAAAACCATTTTTTCCATCATTCTCTATTTTTCTCCTATCTTCTTCTCTCTACATTTTGGGCATCTTAGAGTGGGGATTCAATTTTGTGCTCAACTAGGAAGTTGTTCTATGTGTTCCGATCTTCGGTTTAATACCAATTACGGTATGTGATCTATATTATTTAATTTGATTTGATTTTTCAAAAATTCCAGATTGCTAGTTTACATGTTTAGTGAAAATCAAGGCTTTAGATCTCTAATTTATAATATATGTATGGATCAAAATTAGTTTATGAAAATTTTACAGATCATATATAGGTATGTGATTATATGTTCCTGAAAATTTCAGAATTTATAGATAAGTAGAGAGTTAATTAAAAATCTAGGAAAAACATGTTATTCGGATATTGTTGTTGCTGCAGACCGTTTGTTTTTTTTACTCGGTTTGAGAAATTTATAGACCATGTTAAATTATTTATAAATTTTTGAAACTTTTACAGTATGATTTTGTATATGTCTATTATCATCTCTCAAAATTTCAGATCATTTAGATAAATATTTAATTTTCTAAAAATCACGGAAGTAGGCTGTCCAGTGATATTTTACTGCTTGCTGATCCGATTTCGGTTTCGGTTTAGCCAATTGTTTCATATGGTTTCGTATTCTTATAAATCTTGAAACTTTTATTATAACATTTTGTATATGTCTAGGACATATGTACTGAATATCAAGAATTTTAAGTTAATTTATACTGGTAATAAAAATTGTTGAGTAGTAACTGTTCAGTTTTAACCGTAGTTTAAAACCGGAACTTGTGTTACCGATTTGAGCTATCTATAATTCTAATTTTGTACTTATAATTTTATCACCTGATCTTGAGTATATAAGATGTAAATCTGGATATTTCGGCAGTCATATAATTCATGGATAGGTTTTTAAAAATCTTGGAGTAAAGGGTCTTCAGTTTTCGGAACTGTTAGGAAAGCTATCTTTTATAATTATTTTGGACCACTGTCCTTTGATTAAAGCTTATGAAAATTTTACAGTAGACCTACGTAGAAATTTGGAGTGTATCCTGTAAATTTCATATTTTTATCAAATCTGTAGATTTTTCTAAAAATCATAGATTACCTGCTGTCCGTTTTACGGTAGTATTCGAAACCGAACTTTTCGATTCTTAATTAAGTAGCTAAATTTTGTCTATTAATTCCGAATATTTTTGAGTAGATATTTATATATATCAGAATGTTTATTGGAAAATATTATTATAAAAATAATTATGGTTATGTATATAAAAATTATTCAATATGTGTTAATTGGTTTCGGGCATAACAGGGTACAAATGAAGGCGTGAAGGGAGAACCGTCCGTTTATTCATTCTCTACACAACCATATTGTTTTGATTGTTGGTATTTTACTGGATATTTTATCAAGTTGAGGTAGGGATTTATTGGGGTATCGTGTGAGTTTAAGAATCTTCATTTATGCATTTTAATGTTTATATATAGATTCATCATCTTATTGTGCTATGTTTGACATGAGTTGTGAAATTGCATTAATGTGTTTAAATGCATTGATTCATGCCACGATAGAATTTTATTAGGTGGATCATGGAGTGCGGATATATTTATTACTTATGTGCGCATGTGAATGACATTTATGAATTGTGAATTGTGAATGGTGGATTGGTTGTTGATTTTGGGAAATGGTCGTGTGGTGTGAGCAATGGGGGGACGAAGGAGCTCCCGGGGTGCAAGTCCTCGAATTATCGCGCGATTGGTTGACGTCACCGTAGGGTTAGTAGCCCCAAGACGACTAGGCAGATGAACAGGTAGTTCATGTCCTAGGGTTTGTTTCACGACATAATTTTCCCATTTGATGATTTTGAATTTGATGCTATTTCGGTTGTGATAGTTGGATTTGAGTTCACATTGAGAGTATTGGTTTTAATTTCATGATTATAGAACTTTTAAATTATTTTGATGGTATTATTTAAATTGTTCTACATGAGTTTATATTGTGATTCCTTATGCATTTATATCTTGACATTGGACTAGGGTAGAGACTTGACCCTATACGTATTCATTAATTTACATACTTGCGGAATCTTACGCTTCATGATTTTTCTCTACTGGGCCGTTTGTGCTCACCCCTTATCATTTTTCAGGAAAAGAACCGTTGGTGGATGATGCATGAGCTACTGGATATTTGTGGAATTTGAACTTATAATAATTACATCTTTATGTAATAATAAAGATTGCGTGCTTATTATGATTTGTAATTGTTTGGCTTTGGACTAGTGTGTTCGTGTTGTAATTTGATTTGGTTTCGGGATTTGGGTATGATTTTATTATTTCTATTTCGCTTCCGCGCTAGTGAATTATAAACAATGTCGGTTGACCAGTTTGACCATTTGATATTTTTATGAATTTTAATTAAATTTAAGTCATTATCCGGGTTTTCGGATTCGGGGCGTGACAATCTGTTTAATAGCCTCCGAAAATGCAAACCTAGAATTGAATCAGGAGAAGCTAATCAGGTCAAGCACCCCAATCAAGATAAATAATTAATTAGAATTCAACGGGCAATATTTAATACGGGATTAGGATTCCAAGAACTATTTAACAACTATGAGCAAATTTACCAGCAATTTCCAGCATTAATCATATCGCAGATTGTCCAAAATTTTTGATTCTGGTATATCTGATCCATGTCCATGCGAACCCAAAAGTAGAGAGCGTCGTCATGCTTTCTTGCTTGGATAGTCTCTAACAGTGCATCTTCAGCAAGCTTGGATAGTCTCTAACAGTGCATCTTCAGCAGTCCTTGACAAAGATCTCTGTTTAAGCCACCACATTAGATATGACACCATACTCCGTTTAATGCACACGCATAACTGTAAATGTATATAGTTATTTTTGTTGTAAATCACTTGAGGTGATTAACATGCCCAGGATCAACACAATATTGAGAGAACAAAACTTTTATTTCTAAAACTCACACTTTTCAAAAATACAAAGCTCTCTCTTTTTCCTCTCTTTTCTATGGTTTTAGCTTCTATCTGATACAATACAATACAGCATGTATATATAGAATAAAAACTAAAACAAGACAAACGAAATCACTTCATGGCAACCATTATTGACTTCGGTGGATGTTATCTTCACGCATGGTTTATTTGCAGCTTATTTGGACATTAAGGGTTTGATGTGGATATGTCTGATCATGACATATTCAAGTTTATCTTTCAACATTCTCCCTTAAACTTGATTCTCCACACTTCTGCATTCCTAACACAATCTTCAGTCTTATGGACTCTTCTTGGAATTTCTGCATTCCTTGCAACTGGCTTTGCCTCTCTCTCGTCCAGTTTTGCACAGAGATGGTTGACTCTCTTCTTCATAGTCAAGTCCACGACTAGCGACAAGCACCTCGAACTGAACCGAGTCGACCTGCCTGAACTCTGAAGAGATACCATTTTCTTTCTCTGCACTTCCTTTCCCTGGATCCATTACTGGGGCATTACATTCCTTCCAAAGACTATTGAACTTGTCTGGCTTCACTTTTCTTCCTTTGTAGTCTTTCACGGACAGGCGTGTTTTGTATCTCAGAACTTCGCCTTTTCCACTTCTCGTCTTATGAACGCACTTCAACCCAGTTGACTTATGATCTTCTGGTGGACTACACCGCTTTTTTTCTATGGTGAACAACTCTTCATCCATATTTGTCTTCCATTTCTTCTCTTGAATGACTTCGGTGAAGCTAACCGGATCTTCTTCTGACTTCTCTCTGGTCCAGTATCTTTCACCCGGATCCATATCTGTCTTCTTTCTGGTCCAATATCTTTCACCCAGATCCACTTCTGACTTCTTCTTGTCAGGAACGGGAGCAATTTGTATCACTGTTGGTGGCACTGCTTCAACCTCATCTTGTGGCACTGTTGGTGACACTTCTTCTGCTTCATTATCTTCTTTTTCTTCAATCACGGGCTCCTTGGGCTCCGATTCTTCTTAAAAAATTCAGCTAACAGGATTCTCATATTGAGTCATCAATACCATTCCTTTTAGCTCAATTGTGTCTTTCTCTGCAAAGTACACTTGTTCATCATTTTCTTCTTCTTCTGTTAGCTCACTTCTGCATTCACGGGCATAGTGGCCGTATCTGTTGCAGTTATAACACTTCACTTTTCTTTTCCCATCTTCACCTTCTCGTCCTTGATAGCCACGACCTCTACCTCGACCTCTTTGTGAATTTCCCCATTTTTCTTCTCTGGCTGAGAACTTTGACTGCAGGACTCGCTCGTCCTCTGGGATACTTGAGGTATTCTTCTTGTTGATTCGTTGTTCATGGATTTCTAGCGTGGCTTGTAACTCGTCAACCGTCATGCCATCCAAATCCTTCGATTCTTCAATGGCTACAACCACGAACTCAAATTTTGAATTGAGCAATCTCATTATCTTTTCGAGCACACGTACATCTTCGATCTTTTCTCCACATCCTCTGATCTGATTCACAATAGTCAATATTCTGGTAAAGTACTTAGAAATTGACTCTCTTTCCTTCATCTGCAGCAATTCAAATTCCCCCCTTAGACCTTGAAGTCTAATTTTTATCGTCTTTTCAATTCCTCGATTTGTTTTACGAAGAATTTCCCATGCTTGCTTGGCGGTGTTGACGGCAGAGATCTTCTCAAAATTTGCTTCATCTACACTTTGATAAAGCAAATATAATGCCTTTTTGTCCTTTCGTCTTTCTATTTCAAGCTCGGCCTATTGGACCTGGCTTAGATTCTTTAATTCTTTGGGTTCATCATACTCGGTATCGATCACATCCCACAAATCTTGTGAGGCTAGAAGGACTCTCATCATGATACACCACTTCTCGTAGTTATCTTTGTTCAGTCGCGGAAGCTGGGGCTGGAAAAAATTGCTGGAGGACGCCATCGGATTTGCTTAAGCACTTGAGGTGCTTATTTATGAAAATCGGTGTTGAATCTGGTCAAACCGATCACACAGTTGGGTCTGGAGCGTTTTGTTTAGTCAAAAACGACTTTTCGTTTGCTCAAATCGGAGTTAAAATGAGCCCGGAACGGACAAAATACCAACTAGGGGTAATTTGGTAAATTTCAGATTTTTGCTGTCGTGGAGGCTGACGTGCCAGTGGCACGTGTCGGCTCCTGATTGGGCCACGTGTCGGCCGGTGGTTGGTGCCACGTGTCGGCTATTGGTTGGTGCCACATGGCTTCTTCTTATAGGGCCACGTGTCAACTGATGGTTGGGACACGTGGCTGATGACATCACGCTGACGTGTCTGGGCGCGTGGGTGCGCGTGGGGCCACGCGCTGTCTGGAGGTTGAAGATGACTGGGCGCGTGGCTGAGAATGGGATTCACTCACTGACGTTCAGGCGGCGCATGAGGGCGCGTCCCTAGGTATTTTCGCCTAATTTTTTCGGGGATGCGTTCCTGCTGGAACGGAGAAGCTAGGTGTATGCTCAAACTTGTGGTTTGAACACCTCTGACTCACGAATATGCTTTGAAAGGTTCGGCTCTGTTTTGTTTTGTTTCTTCTGGGTTTGCTCAAGCTTCACCAAGCTCTGATACCATATTGTAAATCACCTGAGGTGATTAACATGCCCAGGATCAACACAATATTGAGAAAACAAAACTTTTATTTCTAAAACTCAGACTTTTCAAAAATACAAAGCTCTCTCTCTCTTTTCCTTTCTTTTCTATGATTCTAGTTTCTATCTGATACAATACAATACAACATGTATATATAGAATAAAAACTAAAACAAGACAAACGAAATCACTTCATGGCAGCCATTATTGACTTCGGTGGATGTTATCTTCACGCATGGTTTATCTGCAGCTTATTTGGACATTAAGGGTTTGATGTGGATATGTCTGATCATGACATATTCAAGTTTATCTTTTAACAATTTTTCCATTTTAATGCTCTCCAAAACAAAGAATACTTTAAAGCCGGTTAGGATAAACTTAATCTACCAACTGGGTGATTTTGGATTTTTCTATATAACTTATATGTCTATATTTTCTTATTTCTGGGATTTAAGAAGCAGTACTTGTGTAAAAGCAATACTTTCTGAAATGATAAGTTGCATTGTTAAGAAGCAGTACTTGTGTAAAAGCATACTTTAGCCAATTTACAAAGATCTCCCTCTTCTCATTAGTGTCTACGATTGTGACCGGAATCCCAGCCTTGCTCCAAACATTATTCACATGACCATCTTTAAGTGAGTAAACCTGCATTCAAAGCAAATGATGCTTAAGATGACTATATTATCTCATTGAATGTTACCAGAAAAAATTGCACCCAATAACTTAGACTCCGTTTGGAAATGTCTGTTTTTGTTTTTATTTTTTGGCACTGTTCATGAGAACAGAACATGTTTGAGAGGGTTTTTACTATTCACTTTGCTCTTGTTTTGGAAACAATTCTGCTGAATAGTGCAGAAAAAAAGAGAACAAGAAAACATCGTGTTTTCTTGTTCTAACTTTAGGATTTTCCTAAAAAAAAAAAAAATTGCAAAATAAAAAACGCCTTCGTTCTCCTCTTCCACCACCACCAACGCCACCACCACAACCACCAACACCCACCACGAACACCACCACCACCTTCAATACACACATAAAAAAACCCCTTTGTTCTCCTCCTCCCCCATCACCATGCCACCAATCGGCACCGCCCACCACCATCCCACCACCCGCCGCCACCGCCCACAACCATCAACCATCACCACGAACACTACCGCCACCACCCCCACCACCCCAATCAAACCCTAACACCCTTCGAAAACCACCACCACGCCACTAATCGCCGCCGCCACCTTGAGAGAGAGAGAGAAACGACTGTGAGAAGGAGAGCATCGTGTTTGTGTGTGTGTGAGAGAGAGAGAAAAAGAAAAAAACAAATATATATTTTTTGGCCCCAAACATGTTTTTTATTCTTGTTCTTTTGGGTGAGAAAATAAGAATAAGAACAAAAATTATTTTTATTTTTTGGTTCCCAAAACAAAAATAATAAAAATAATGATTCCCAAACGGTGCCTTAGACTTGCAACAAATAGAGCTTAGAGGTAATTGTATAGATATATATATATATACATACAGGCATCTTTTTTTTTTAACGCGGGGAACGTGCTAATAATTCGGTTGTGAGTTGTCCTAGTTGGACCTGATATTATGACTTCAGTAGGAGGATTTTGCCTCCTTTTGGACCGCCTATTACCCTGCATTCTCCTCAGTATGCCCTATCTAATAACATAAAGGAATGTTACTAAAAACATTTGTTGTGTGTACTGCAAGTTGCAATATGTGACCCCAGTATAATACCTTAATCTCCAATATTTTAACTTTGTTAATTGCATGAGTACTCTCAAATAAATAAATATTATAAAGCAAAACACACTCAACATCAATGAACAAAGTTGTGATTAATGAAGCAGAAGAAAAACCATATTAACGAACGAAACCAGCATTACACTGAGAGGATACTGCAATATTGTTGCAACAGTAGCCATCAGATGATAAAATGGGATGGAACTTCACGAACTAACAACTTCCAAATAATTGAAAAAGAACATATATAAAACACAAGATAAATAAGCAAAAAAAGTTCCAAGAATCGAAATATATTAAATAAAAGCACAAGAAAACAAGCAAAAACCATGATACAAACAAAGCCACTCAACATGATATTTAAGAATTATCATTGATATACACAACTGAAAATTGAACATGACATGATATTTTTGTAAATATGATTTATCAATATTATAACAACTGAAAATCAAAACGTTCCCGGAAATTTTCGAGGAACTGAAAAACAAATAACTACAGATTATAACACCAAACAGGAAATTTTCCAGGAACTGAAAACAAGAAAACAAGAAAACAAGCAAAAACAGTTCCACAAAGACGAAATCTCACAAGAATTGAAAAGGAATGAATTAAACACCAGGAAACAAGCGAAAACCCATGACAGAAAAAAAGAACATTCAACTTGACATTCCTTATACACACACACACACACATACATTTATATCATCAATACATACCAAAGCCAGACTGGGCCTTTTATACCCGTATCTCCTTCCTTTGGGCCAAGAAGAAGGCACATTGGACTCTTGATCCTCTTTGGGAAATTTCGTCAAAAGCTTGGTAAGCACGGATTTTATATCGTCCCCAAAATCAAACCCATTAATATTTTCCAAGACCTCCTTCTTCAATTGCTCAGAAACCTCGTCTCTGTGTACCAATGGGTCTTCAAGTTCAATAACTGGCAAGAAAAAATTAGTAACAACTCCAAGGACCACGAATACAAGAGATGCCCAAAACCATACTCTAGGACTTCTCACAAAATTTATGAGTTTTGTACCAAATGACTCATTTCTGTTTTGAGATTGATTAAAAATCGGGAGACCACCTCCGACAGAAGCCATTTATATGCAGACAATGAACTTCACATTCACAATCACACACAGAGATGATGAAAAGGGGTTTTATTCAGATGTTGTGATGGTTCAATTGGCAATGAGAACAGAGATTCTTTGTTCAATGCCTCTGAAGAATTCAAGAATGCGATTGTGGGTACTGAGTAAACGAGAGAGAGAGAGAGTGAATTCAAGAATGCGATTGTGAGTGTTTGAGTAAACTAAATAGCTATACACAGTGGTGTGTGTAGAGATATATGGGTGTGTGTATATATATATATATATATATAGTAGCGAAGTAGAGTCTGCAACTTTAAGATTGATGACCTTTTACTGTCTTAATTGGGAGAGATAATATACGAAACACACTAATATAATTGACGATACGAAATAAAATTATTTTTCTGTGGAGGAACGGAATAAAATTATTCATGTCTCAAACATTATTTTCCCTACTATCACTAATTTTTGTTATTTATCAAAAGTCAAATTTCTGAATTTGAAAAGAACCAAAAACCAAATAATAATACGAGAAGTAGTTTGTACATAATGTTGATAATGCCAGAGATCAACATTTTCAGTATTGTTCATCACTACAACTCCACAAGAAGCCATATGGACAAAGATGACTGCTAATATGCAGTAGAAATTGAATCTAATGTTGATAATGCCACAAGAAGTTTATTGTTCAGTAAAATTTTCATATCATTTCAAGGTTAGCTTTAGTATTTCTGTTCCTATCACACAGACAAGAATTACATAATGTATAGATACAAATAATATTTTGGAGCCAATCTCTTACTGAATTGAGTGTCATGAAACAGTATTTATCAAGCTACAACATTATCATCCTCTTTGTTTCCCAAATGTTTCATCTTACAGAAGTGGGAAAGAAAAAAAGAAAAAAAATATCAAAGTAAAAAATCCTATACAGTTGGGGGCAGTCATGAGAAGGATGCAGTTGCTATATACAACACTCTGCCTATATACAGCATATAAACCTGGCTAGGCATCCAAAAAGAATGTATCTACAAGAAATGAATTAAAGAATTGCACTACTTTTCAACGATGATGTATACCTAGAAGAACAATGCTGCTGCTGCAACCACTGTTACTTTAAGGGTTTCTGCTGGCGCTCTTTTTTCCTCATTCTCGCGGCTCTCTCCTTATACCGCTGCCTCTTCTTCTCTCTCTCCAGCTTTCTTTGAGCCTTCTCGCGATCATAAACACCTTGCCAGAAGACTTCACCAGTAGACGGCCACAACCACCGCTTCCTAGAGTTGTCAGTATCCGACTCCTCAGCCAGGTCCTCATCCATGCTCTTAAGGGTGCTATATGAGAACCATTTGAGCCACATGCGACCTCTGCGTTTATTCAAGTCATGGTATTCGTGCATCCTTCCTGACACTGGGTGCATATACACGATCCGCCTTGCGCTATGGTATGCCCATACATTAATAAGCAGCTCAAGCACCCGAGAGTAGCAATGCTTATCCTGCTTAATCATGTAGTTTTATATGAAGTTCGAATAACTTGATGAATATTCATTATAAAAATTTCAAAGGTGGAAAGAAAGCAAATAACTTTTCAATCATCTAACAAAAGAATATGCTAAGGAAAATTTGGAGATCTAAACATCGCATGTTGCTTCATCATTCATGGACACTGGACTTTAATAGCTTAATTCACTTGTATTACTTCAATTTGGTAACATCTGCTAGCTAGACAATTATAGATTTGACTAGCTAGGTTATTAAACTTGTATGGGAAATTTTTTTGGTCTGCGATGGGAAGGTAATTAAAATTGTCTCATTTCTTCATGATTACAAAGTGATTGATAAATGTTTCTTCTTATAATTCCCTGTCAAATTTCTGGGCTGAAAGTTACTCATCATATCTAAACTAAATATTAGAATTTTGAAGTAAAACTTCAATTCGATTTATTTCATGGGTTGGAGTATCTTCAGATGAACATGATCAAACCTATACTGCCTCCCTGTGGTTTTCATTAGACAATAATGAATTTTCTGACAACAGAAGACTAAGAATGAATGGAAGAAAACAAAAACTCTATCTTGAAAGAACTAGAAACAACTTGGTCAAAATAAAAGCTACTTACCTTTGTTAAACTTAAGTAACAGTGACCACTTTCATGGTGCTCATCATAGATTTGTGAGTCCAAGGCATCGACAAACATTCTGCAAAGGGATTGCATAGGTGACGAAATTCTTGAGAAAAATGTCATATTGAAGGATGAAATAGACCAAGAATGTTGATTAAACTTTCTAACCTCGAAAACATTACAAACTCTAGGAAAGACCGCGTTGGCAAAGCCCAGCTGTTCATGACAGACCAAGTTTCCCGCATTCCTGGTAAGTGTTGCATGGGTGGGAGATATTCCTCTGCATGCTTTATGCCATACATCTGCTTAATAGCCTCCGAAAAAGCAAACCTGGAATTCAATAAAGAGAAGCTAATCAGGTCATCCCAATCCAGATTAAAAAATAAAATTTAATGAAAGGAATTTCATTTGGAGTATTATTCCAAATAACAAGTTGACAGCTATGAGCACTTGTACCTGCAATTTCCAGCATTGATCATATTGCAGAATGACCAAAAATTTTGATACTGGTATCCTCTTCGATCAGTGTCCATGCGAACCCAAAAGTAGAGAGCGTCGCCATGCTTCCTTTCTTCGATAGCCTCTAACAGTGCATTCTCAGCAGTCTCAGAGAAAGATTTCTGTTTAAGCCACCACATTAGACAGGATGCCATAATGGGTTTAACGTACAAGCACAACTGTAACTGTATAGCTATTTCTCAATTTTATTGTTCTCCAGACCAAAGAATACTTCAAAGCTGGAATTTTTGGGATAAAAGTAATCTACCAACTGGGTGATTTTGGATATTTCTATGTAACACAAATGTCAGATTTTCTCATTTCTGCGATTTAAGAAAAGTACTTGTTCAAATAGCAATACTTTCTGAATGATAAATTGCACTCTTTAAGGTAAATAAGGAGGAAGCCATTCAACATGAATCACCTACTGCAACTGTACAGCAGAGAATTTTGTAAATTCAAGAAGAAAATAACTTCAATTGGTCTGTGCTTAACTTTTCAACTCGAAAAAAAAAAAGGCAACCTGAAGCAGATTTTGCGAATAGACCCAAGAATGATCATGTACCTTAGATTCTGTTGCTCTCCAAGAATGGAACCCAATCCAAGCATTTTTGTGTATGCGATCAATCCGGCTAGCAATTGCGAAAAAGGCTCCATAGTCATCCAGGACATCACGGTAATAAGAACTTTTCAGAAGCGGAAGATGGGAACGTGCATCAATATCATATGCCCACGGTCTTCGACCTTTAGTGCTCTACAATCACCAAATCAACATCAGCTTAAGGAAGTGAGTTGCTTCTTTTGTTCATCAAGTTTAATGAAACAAGTATAACAACCGCAAAAGGAAACGAAATGATGGAGGGAAAAAACAACAAGGTAAAGACACTGCAATTAGCCATTGAATGACACTCGATATGAAAAAATATATCACTCTTAAACCAAGCAAACAAGTGTAAATTCAGTAAAATTGCAAGTACCTAGTCATGTGAGAAGAAGATAATCCATATTTATCACATTACCAAACAGAATAGTCATTACAAAAGCACTGAACAAAAACATCATATCAGTGAAGTGAGAATTTAAAGATGACAAAACTGGTATCTGGGATAGCGGAAAGTTGAGAGCCACAATCAAGCAAAACTAGCCTTCAAACCCCATAATCTAAAGCGTAAAATTAAATAATTAAATAAAAGAGATGACAGAATGAGCATGATAACTAACCAGTCCAACTCCGCGATAGAGTGAAGTATTGTGCAAAAATGGCCAGGTTCCTTCCCCAAGATACGGTTCATAGATGCATAATGGTTGACCTGTCCTGTCAAGCTCCCAGTCTTCCCTTTCAGTCAAATCAGTCCTCCGATCAGCCTTTTTGGCGATGCCATGTACTTCCTCCCATTTTACCCAACGTTGATCCCTTCTGTCCTTTAACTGCATCAAGTTGCCAAGAACATGAATTTCCTTAAAGGAAATGACAGAAACTTGTCAATCCAAATTACTAATAATAGATTACTGTACATCAGTTACCTCTTCATATTCTCTTCTCTCGTCAGCTGCCTCAATATATTCTTCTTCCTCCAAAACATCATATGAGAATGTTTCATCTAGAACACTGTCAGAACTTTCTGTTTGATTATATTTCAAATCTCTTTCTACTTTGTCTAAGAACCGGTAATTTCTTGGATCTAGATATGCTGAACCTGAAATATCCTGAAATAGATGCCGCTTCCATCCAACTTTCAACTCGGGAGTGATTTCGGTAACATCCTTTGGAGTTTCAACTTCAGAGGGGAACTTCAGAAGATTTTCTAATAGCAAAGCATACCCTTCGACAGTTTCTTTAACCATTAGATCTTTACCAGTATGTTTTCCAAGATGTGCAACATTGTAAGCTACAAATGATAATGCTCTGTTTGCTACTGCACTCGATAAGATGTCTTTTAGAGCCCTCATATCGTTCAACGGGAACAGAAAGCCATTGCCCAGGTGATTAACCTAAATAGTATAGCAATAATAAAAAAACAAAAACAAAAACAAAAGAGTTAAAGATGTTCAATTCTTATAATTGCTCACGACATAATGGAGCCGCCTATTTCAAAAGCGAAAAGATGACTGACTGAGAAATGAATGAACAGAACTAGTACACCACTTAAAGACGGCCGGAGAGAGCCACTAACAAAGTTGTGAACAAGACAAATCTGTTTTGCAATTTAAAAGAAGATACAGTCTACGCTGAGAGGCCACTACTTGGTGCAATGGCTAACATTCTATGTGACACACGTAGGTATACAGATTCAAAACTGAGAACTGCTACTTTGTACAAAATATTGCTAATATTTAGGTTGGTCTCGAAGCCTTTCCCCAACATCCCGTGTAGACGGGATCAGAAAATGGGTAATGGCCTTTTTATATTGTCTGTAAAAATTAAACATAGAGAAATGGTGCACTGTAGGCAACCCCAGTTAGTCGAGAAACCCCTTTTCATGGAATGAACTTTCAAGTACTCTTTTAACTCTAGAATTCTGTTGGGAACTAAGGAAGACATAGCATAAATGATTGGCATATTAACCGTGTTAAAAGAAAACGGCATTTAGAAGCATACATATTCAGTGATAAATGAGAGTTTCGGGGCTACAATTGGTTTCCCCCAACACATGGCTTTTACCAATATGTCAGGAAAAGATAGCTCGTCAAGGGAAGATCCATATATCACAAGATCGGACATGTGTAGAACGGCATCTGCATCTAGCTCAACAGCAGAAACGTGCTTCACAGTGTCCATGGGGTATCTTAAGTTCATAGCAATGGCCTATGGAAAATGAAAAATGTTAATCAGGCTGAACAAATAAGAAAGAGAACAATCAAGTTGATGAGAACGCGACCAAGGATTCTGAATATATTGAACAACTCTTTACCTCCACAGCCATACTGTAATTACCAGTCAAATCCCCAGTTAGGATAACGATTTTCAGATTAGGAAGAGAAGGGTGAACAGTAGAGAATTCCTCAAGGAGTGGTAATAAAGCCTGTAAAATAAAGGTGTGGTCCAGCCACAAACCGCTGTATGAAAATTGACTTCCCACAATTGCAATAATCAAGTCATCAAGGTCATAATCCATCTTTCTGCGTAAACTACGATTGTTTGGAAGCTTGTAATTAACTACTTCCCATGCTTCAACTGGAGAACCCGGAATCACGAAGTAGTTTCCAGCATGGCATGAAGCATAAAGCATCTGACAAGAGTACAGATAGAAATCTTAGTCTTTTGAACCAAATCATGTAACCACAAAGCATGAGTACTAAACCAACTATCGTATTGTTGGATTGAGCTATTCAATGCTAGGATGTTTCCTCAGCAAAAAACATATGAATATAATAGGATAGTTGTACTCCAGTACGCATGTAATTTAATAGAACAGACCACTGTTTGTCTAATAGATCTTACCGGTAGGGCATAGTTTGGGAAGACAACAACAGTAGCACGGCGGAAGATTTTTTTCCACTTGTTTACAAGCTCAACCCGGCCAGTTGATGTGTATTGGCTCAAACGATTAGCAAGTTCTCTTTCATGGATAGTCCAAATAATGGGTACAGCCGTGAAAGGCACCTCCATGAGGCTGTCACAAATAAAGACATTATCAGCAGAATCAATTCCAGCCCATGAGCTAATTTAATCAACAAACGTATAAAAACAAAGTAATCAGGTCAGAAAAGTTGTATTATCACATATGCATGAGCTTCTGCAGAAGTATATGCATAAATACATTTGCAAGTGCCAAAAACAAATAGGCCAAGAGCAATATTTTGCGATTGGATTGACCACATATATAAAAGTGCATCCGCTTCTGCATAATTTGTTTTGGGGGTTTGGTTGACCATTAAATTGCATAACTATCAAATTATGGTATAGGAAGAAAAATGGTGTCTTCAACATAAGAAATATCCTGGTCAAGACTCAAAACATAAAATGATAAAGCTTACCGAGGAAAAATTTCACTGGCTTCCAGAGAGTTTACGAGTATACAATCATAGCTGCAAAAATCACATACCCTAATCAGGAAGACGTAAAATTATGACTTTATTAAGCTAAATCAGTCTCATCCACTATGAGAAAAAATAACATGCAAACTACCAGTAAGGATTTGTCAAACTATACACTAAGTCTGGTGTTTCAAAAGCTTTAGAATAATTATTTTTTGCAAATTTTCATGTGACTAGTTGATTATAAAGAAATATTTTGGAACAAGTGAAAAAATAGAGCCTCCCTCCTTCCCAGCATTGAGGTAAACTGAATACCCCAATACCTCAGTTACTATTTCAAACAGTAGAAGTTCACATACTTTAGCCAATTTACAAAGGTCCCCATGTTCCCATCTTTCAAGATTCGGACTGGAAACCCAGCCTTTGTCCAAACAGCGTATACAGGACCATATGCAAGTGAGTAAACCTGGAGACAAAGCAAATGAGCTTAAGATGAGTATATGTATCTCACTGAATATTACCTGAAAAGATTGCACCTAATAACTTTGATTTATAGCAAACAGAGCTTATATGTAATTATATATGCATACATATAGTTCTTTTATATATGCAGACTTAGAGTACTCTCAAATAAAGACATATTGCAAAGCAGAAGAGACTCAATAAAAACCAGATTAACGAACGAAGACCCATGTCAACAGAGACCAGCATTACACTGTGCGAGAATACTGCAACGAGCTTGACTCAAAACTCGATCAAAATTAATTTAATTCAACTCCCTAAACATAAAAAAATTGATGTTCTAAAATTAAAAAAGAACTGATAATTGAGATTACCTCGACTGCATAACCAATCTTCTTCAATGCCGCTGCAATAGTAACCATCAGTATGTGCTGTGGACCAACCAATAAATTTTCAAACACCTACAGGAATGGATCAAACAGATGAGAACATATAAGTCAAAGAAAAAACTTCCCAATAATTGAAAATATAGATAAAACACAACAAAAACAAGCAAAAAAAGTTCCAGAAACAAGCAACCACCCAAGAGTTGAACAATAATATATAAACCACAAACAAAAACAAGCAAAAAAAACCCAAAACAAATAAACACAAGAAAAGCAAGGCCAAACAGGAAATTTTTGAAGAACTGAAAAAGAACAAATAAAACACAAGCAAAAACAGTTCTGCAAACACGAAATTTTGCAAGAATTCACAATGGAGATATTTAACACAAGAAAAGCAAGCAAAAACCCAACAACAACAAAAAAAAAAAAAAAAAATACCTTTCAACATGACATACATATATACAAATTATATGAAACCCATTGCCAAAAAACAAAAGATTAACACATACCAAAGCAATAGTGGGTTTTCTACTCCCATATCTCCTTCCTTTGGGCCAAGAAGAAGGCACATTGAAGTCTTGATCCTCTTTGGGAAATTTCGTCAAAAGCTTGGTAAGCACAGATTTTATATCGCCCCCAAAATCAAACCCACCAATCTTTTCCAAGACCTCCTTCTCCGATTGCTTCGAATCCTCAACTCTGATCTTTTCCGAGACCTCCTTCTCCGATTGCTTCGAATCCTCGACTCTGATATTTTCCAAGGCCTCCTTCTTCAACTGCTTCAAAACCTCGTCAGTGATACTTTCCACCTCCTTCTCCAGTTGCTTCAAAACCTCCTCTCTGATCCTTTTCAAGACCGCCTCCTCCAATTGCAATGGATCCTCTTTGGGTTTTGGAGTCTTTCCCGCGTAAAGTCCTCCAAACTTCCTTTCAGTGAAGACATGGTTCACCACTTCCGAATCAACTATTCCTGGCACCGAAAAATTAAGAACAACTACCATGGCCGTGAATACAACAACTATAGTACAAAACCATGCTTTGGGACTTCTCACACATCTATTGAATTTTTCACCCAATGACTGTTTGTTATTTCTGTTTCGATTAGGATTTAACCGCGGGAGATCACCTCCGACGGAAGCCATTTATATGCAGATAATGGACTTTACATTCACAATCACACTCACACACACACACACACAGATGATGATAAATGGGTTTTTATCAGAGTGTTGAGATGGTTCAATTGGCAATGAGAACAGAGGTTCTTTGTTCGATGCCTCTGAAGAATTCAATAATGCGATAGTGGGTGTTGAGTAAACGAGAGAGAGAGAGAGAACAAGAAAATGGATGAATTCAAGAATGCGATTGTGAGTATTCGAGTGAACTAAACAGCTACAGAGAGAGTGGAATGTAGATATATGGGTATATGTATGTCTCTCTCTCTATATATATATATATATATATTCAGTATACATATAGTAAGCGAGGTCTATTCCGCTACTTTACTGACGTGGCTTTTTCGGCGTCTTCACCCCTCTCACCGTTGGGGCCCAGTGCGCATCAAATGGCTAGGATCGAGCCACGTAACGCAAACTCACCTTGCGGGTCCCAGCAATAACCCTTATATAAAGGGTTTGTCTGACGTGGCTTTTTACTGACTTAAATGCTGGCACTACAAAGATAAGAACCTTACTACAAACAGAAGAAGTTTGTGCATCATCTGTATATATTTTTTTTGAAGTTATGAAAACTCAATATGTATGAAGTGATGTCGAAGGAAGGTTATACTCACCTTGACTAATTCACGTACAGGTGTGGCGACTGCCCCACACAAATCAGATAAGATACCTAATAGGAATCGAACATAAGACCTCATATTTTTTGAGATTTCAGGTCTCAAATATTTTCCAATTAGACCAATCTACTTAAGTTATGAGGTCTCAAATATTTTCCAATTAGATCAATCTACTTAAGTTATGTTCACAATTGTTCATCATCACAAGAAACCATATATATAGACCAATATGACTACTAATATGCAATATAAATTAAATCTAAGTAATAATTTTTGGAACTTTCAAGAGTAAAATTATTACTCTCTCTGTCCCAATTTATAAGGCATTTTTTAGGTTTGGTTATGAGTGAAATACCAAGTTTATCCTTGGTTCCGTAGTGATGTGATATTTTTTGTGTAGATGATTTATAATTTCAATGCATGAATAGTACATTAATAAAGTGACATGATAAAGTGTTTTGACTTTTCAATTGTGACACTTATTTTGGGATAAAGAAAAGAGTAAAAATGGACAATTATTTTGGGACAAAAACAAAGAGTAAAAGTGGACATGATACAGACTAAGCAACAATAGCAATGTCACTGTAAATAGTGAAATTCAACAGGCCCAAAATGTATTTTCAAAGTCCAATACTGATCTGGCCCATATATGAATAATTAGCCCAATAGTAATTAGGACGGGCCCATCATCCCTTAGAAAATGGGAATTAACAACCCACTACCTAGAGGTAGTGGGAAGTTAACATTAAAGTGGGTCATGACTCCCTATTTTGAGGAGCATGATCCTCTAAAATAGGAAAGCTTGTATGAGAATCAGAATATAAATATGGCCATTGGAGCCTGAATAAATGGATCTTTTTTATGTGAATAAAATTTGACACTTACATTTGGCGCCGTCTGTGGGAAAGATAAAATATTTTTCCACTTGCAACAATTTTATTTTTATAAAAAAAAATGGTGTCCACACACTCAACAAACAATGAAGTCAGGTTCGAAGAAGTCATGAGGAGGTTGGAGGCGGTGGAGCAGAGAAATGCGGTCCTCGAGCAGCAGAATGCTGAGCTACTCCATCTAGTGACTCAGGGCCCTTTTCCTCTCCGAAATTCCAATCCAGCAGAGTGCATAGATGAGCCAGAGCCCTTCAACTCCCATCACGAGCAAGATGCATCAGCCGCCCGAAAAGATAAAATGTCGAGGGAAGAACCCATAACAAGGGGAATGCCAGCAATGCATGTCCCAACCCTGAACGACCTGCACGAAATGGCTACCAAAATCCAGAGAGACGTGATGAAAGATTTGAAATTGCAGACCCCTGATGATCTGGCCATCCATGCGACAACGGACATGACTCAATCTCCATTCGCAGAAGAAATTGAGGCAGCGGAATTCCCGAAGAAGTTTGTACTGCCAACTTTTATACTATATGATGGTACGAAGGATCCACTCGATCATATCTACCAAGTGCATACCAAAATGACTGTTTATGGGAGAAACCAGGCACTCCTATGTAAAGTCTTTTCAACCAGCTTGACGGAAGCACCACTTCTGTGGTTCAGGAAGCAAACTCCTGGATCCATCAGCAGCTGGAATGACCTATGTATACGCTTTATCGGTCAGTACTTCAGCAATCGGAGGCAGAGGAAAACGATATCAAGCCTTTTCACCATGACCCAGGAAAAATGAGAGAGCCTCAAGAATTTCTTATCCAGGTTCAACGTGGAAATGTCTTCTATCGATGACTGCGACCAATTGTCAGCGGTAGAAGCATTCCGTATGGCAGTCATCCTTGGCACGAAATTCCACTCTTCACTGGTAAAACGGCCTCCTGTCAACATCGGTGAGCTCAACTCCAGAGCACAAGGGTATCTCAAAATAGAAGAGGCGGAAGCAATCAGACAAAGAAGAGCCTCACTGGTAACGGTAGAGGCAAAATCCAAAGAACGGATGAAGGATCAGAGGCCTCAACGACCCGATCCACCTCGGCAAACTTCATCATCCAGAAATTTGGACAAGCGTCAACGGACGGAAGAGATAACCACTCCGCTGAAAACCAGCCTTGGAAAGCTCTTCCAAGAAAATAAAAACAAAGGGATTTTCAGACCACTTCCACCGATCAAACAACCGATGGAGCTGAGGGACATGACCAAGCACTGTGCTTTTCACAGCGAGTATGGTCATCATACAAATGACTGCAGAAATCTCCGAAGGCAGGTGGAGGCAATGATTGCCAAAGGGGAGCTTGCATATTACATAATGAAGGATCATCCGGGACCAGACAAACCACACAGGACACAGCCAAATAGCACTACATCAGGACAACCGGTGAGGGTTATCCACATGGTCCAAGGAGGTGAAGAGGTGTTAGAGGCCGAAGGAAGCAAAAGGTCCAAGCTGAGAAAAATACACAAACTCAGGCAAATCGACGAAGTCTGCCAAACAACCCTCATCCAAGGAGAATCAAGGATCATGTTTTCAAAGGCCGATATGCAGAATATCCAGACGCCCCACGAAGATCCTCTGGTAATCACTCTTCTGGTAGCTAATTGTATGATCAAACGTGTAATGATTGATCCAGGAAGCAGCACCAACATCATGACAAAATGGGCCTTCGACAAAATCGAAATTGATGTATCGCAGCTTCACCCGGCTCGGATTCCTCTGGCCGTTTTTAACGGACGGCGCGTTGAGCCGATAGGTGTAGTCCATTTGTCAGTATCAGCGGCACGCCGAACCCTGAAAGAAGCTTTCGTCGTGGTAGACGTCAAGCCATCGTACAATCTACTGATGGGACGAGGATGGATCCATCGGATGCAAGGTGTTCCTTCGACACTCCATCAGGTCATGCGGTGTCTCGACCCAAATGGAGTGGACGTGACAGATATCCCTGGAGACCAAGTAGCAGCGAAAGAATGCTACTCAGTATCCATGAAGGATCTGAACCCAAAAAATAAACAAGTGTTGGAAGCGCCAGAAGATCCCCTAGAAATAGCAATTACAGTCAGACCCTTCCTCAAAGGGTCAGGAGACTCAGGCAACAACGGAACCCCTAGAATAGGTGAAAGTTAGTCAGACGGACCACACCAGAGTCACATTTATCGGCTCATACCTCCAGAAAGAAGAAAATGACAGGTTGATTCACTTCCTCCGACTAAACTCAGACGTGTTCGCCTGGTCTCATCTCGATATGCCGGGCATGGATCCTTCGGTCGCTCAGCATAACCTAAATGTTGATCCAGACATCAGACCGGTAAGGCAGAAGCAGAGGAGGTTCGGGATAGAAAGGAACCAGATCATATCCGAGGAAGTGGGAAAACTGCTAGAAGCTGGATTCATAAGGGAAGTGAAGTACCCATCATGGTTGTCAAACGTTGTGGTAGTCAGAAAAAAGAACGGGAAATGGAGGGTCTGCGTGGATTTCACCAATCTAATCAAGGCCTGCCCAAAGGATTGCTTTCCCCTACCAAAAATTGATCAGATGGTAGATGCCACTTCAGGATATGAAAGACTATCTTTTCTTGATGCATACTCCGGCTACAACCAGATCCCGATAAATCAAGCCGATGAAGAGAAAAAACAACCTTTATTACAGAGGAAGGTACGTACTGCTACAGAGTAATGCCTTTCGGACTTAAAAATGCAGGTGTCACTTATCAGAGGCTTGTCAGAAGAATATTCAAAAGTCAGATGGGGAAAACAGTCGAAGCCTACATAGATGACACGGTGGTAAAAAACAGAAGGAAAGACGACCATCTCAAGCACCTGGAAGAAGTGTTCGATGCACTCCGAAAATACGGGATGAAGCTCAATCCAGCTAAGTGTTCATTCGGAGTCTCATCCGGGAAGTTCCTCGGTCATATCGTCAACCGAACAGGAATCGAGGCCAGCCCATCACAAGTCAAGGCTCTGATAAGCTGCGAAGAGCCAAAAACGCAAAAGGAGGTCCAGATTCTAACAGGAAGGGTAGCCGCACTGAGCAGGTTCATATCCCGACTGACAGACCGCTGCAGACCATTTTTTCAGGCAATTAGAGGCGGAAAAGGGAGCATATGGGGACCGGAACAGGCCGAGGCCCTTCAAAAATTGAAGCAGTATTTCCAGAATCCACCAATCCTCGCCTCACCAAATCCAGGAGAACCATTGCATCTGTACCTTTCCATATCAGCAGCCTCAACCAGCGCAACACTTGTAAGGGATAACAAAAAGTGCCAGAAACCCATCTTCTTCAGCAGCAAGTCCCTATCCGATGCGGAAACCAGATACACTACGGCGGAGCGAGCCGTTCTTTCTCTAATCAACGCGAAGAGACGACTGAGGCACTATTTTGAAACCCATCCAATCGTGGTGCCAACCACCATGCCAATAAGAGCCATCATGTCCAAACCTGATCTAACGAGAAGAATAACCAGATGGGCGCTGGAACTTGGGACATTTGACATCACATATGTGCCACGAACAGCTATCAAAGGTCAAACCTTAGCTGATTTTCTCCTAGGGACAGAGCCAGAGTCAATCCTACAGGATCCAGACGAACCCGAATGGACACTCTATGTAGACGGATCAGTTGGTTCAGCAAGTTCGAGAATTGGGCTTGAAATTATAACACCAGATGGAACCCGAATCCAGCAATCAGTGCGTCTAGAGTTTCCTGCCACCAATAACGAAGCTGAATACAAGGCACTCCTAGCTGGGCTGCGACTAGCTCAGAGCATCTGTATTAAGAAGCTCCGTATTTTCAGTGACTCGCAACTGGTGGTGAAACAAGTTCAAGACGAATACGACGCAGGGGAAAAGCTACAGCCCTACAAGAAGTTGGCTCAGATGGAGCTGGACATATTGGAGCAGTATTCCCTCAGTTAGATCCCCAGGGAGGAAAATGAAAGTGCGGATCGGTTGGCCAACATGGCTTCAGTCAATGATCAAGATCTGACCAGAGTCGCCCCGATCGACTATCTCGATGTCCCAAGCATCCACCAGCCATATGTGGTGTGCGTAATACCTTGGGAGCCGAGCTGGATGGACCCCATAGTAGAATACCTCAGGAACGGCACACTTCCTGATGATCAAGCAGAGGCTCAAAAAATTCGCATGAAGTCGGCCAGATATGCCTTGCTACACGACCAGCTATATAGAAGATCCTTTGGGGGTCCCTACCTTCGATGCCTCACACATTCGGAGGCATCAACCATAATGAATGAAATCCATGAAGGGTCATGCGGAAATCACTCAGGGGGACAAGCTTTGGCCCATAAAGTCCTAAGCCAGGGATATTTTTGGCCTTATCTTTCCCATGACACTGAAGCCTATGTCAGAAGATGCAGAAAGTGTCAGTTCCATGGAGACTTCATCCATCCGCCACCAGAATTGCTTAACCCCATATTCAGCTCACACCCGTTTGCGCAATGGGGGATCGATGCAGTTGGACCACTCCCCATGGCTCTCAGATCAGTAAATCAAGCACTGATCGCAACTGATTATTTCACAAAGTGGGTCGAGGCAGAATCTTTTTCCACCATCACTCACAGGCATGTAATCAAGTTCATATGGACCAATATCATATGCAGATTCGGAGTGCCGAGGGTAATAGTGATCTACAACGGAACAAATCTGGATAATCAGTGGACCAGACAATTCTGTAATGAACATGGGATTCAGTTAAGAACCTCATCGGTCGCATACCCTCAAGGAAATGGCCAGGCCGAAAGATCCAACAGAACCATACTGAATACCCTGAAGAAGAAGCTAGAAGAGCATAAGGGAATTTGGCCAGACAAACTTCCAGAGGTATTGTGGTCTTACAGAACAACATCAAGAGTCCCTACAGGAGAGACACCATTCTCAATGGCGTATGGGACGGAAGCAGTCATTCCAACAGAGCAAATAGTGCCAACAGCCAAAACAAAGCTATATCATGAGGAAATAAATGACCAACAACTGGTTAATGGACTGGATCTGCTTGAAGAAAAACGAGATCAAGCTACCATAAGGCTAGCAGCCTACCACCAGAGGGTCAGGAACACCTTCAACAAAAAATTCAAAAGACGAGAATTCCAGGTGGGCGATATGGTATTAAGAAAGAAGATCGAGTTAATCGGAAAGCTCAGGGAGAATTGGGAAGGACCATACACAGTCACAGAGGTCATAGGACGTGGGGCTTACCGCCTCAGGAATAATGACGGCAATATGGAACCCAATTCACAGAATGCCTCACGACTGAAGAGGTATTATCCTTGATATTTATTTCATTCTCACAATAATTAAGCAGAGGCATCTGAGCCTAGCTTTATTGATATCTTTAAAAAAATTCCATGTTCGTTATCCTGACTCAGTCAGATGTTGTTATCTTTGTAATTTCTCGGTTATAATAAAAGATGGTCATCCTTATTGCAATCAAATAGCCTGAAACTAAAAATATTTCCTAAGTGGTGAAATGACAGAGGCTTATAAGCCTGACTCATTCTTCCAGAGGAATGAAGTTAAAAATATTTCCTAAGTGGTGAAATGACAGAGGCTTATAAGCCTGACTCACTCCCCCAGAGGAATGAAACTAAAAATATTTCCTAAGTGGTGAAATGACAGAGGCTTATAAGCATGACTCACTCTCCCAGAAGAATGAAACTAAAAATATTTCCTAAGTGGTAAAATGACAGAGGTTTATAAGAAGCCTGACTCACTCTCCCAGAGGAATGAAGTTAAAAATATTTCCTAAGTGGTGAAATGACAGAGGTTTATAAGTCTGACTCACTCTCCCAGAGGAATGAAACTAAAAATATTTCCTAAGTGGTGAAATGACAGAGGCTTATAAGCCTGACTCACTCTCCCAGAGGAATGAAGTTAAAAATATTTCTCAAGTGGTGTAATGACAGAGGCTTATAAGCCCGACTCACGCTTACACAGGAGAAAGTATTAAAATAGAGGCTAGTTAGCCTGATTCAAATCAACAAAAGCAAAGAAAAATATTCATTGATAAAGTAAAAATTGTTGTCTTGTATTACAAAATTGCCCGAAGGACATATTACAAAGTACAACATTACAAAATAAATATAGAAGAGCCTAAACTAGCTTGGACCGCTAAAGTCCTTCCCTAAGGAGTCTACATGTGTGGTCGGAGGGAAAAACTCTATAGAGGGGTTGAGAGGGTCAGCAGAAAGATACCCTTTGAGGAACTCAGTAAAAAGATTCTGAGCATAGCTAGGTTCGGGGCTGGTATATGGAGGCTGCACCCCTAACTTCCTATCCATGGCATCAGGATCTTTGATCTTCCTCATCGCTGGGTCCTTCTCTTGAACAATGAAGCCCTTCCTCCAGAATTCACCAACCACTATATTATTCATCCTTGAATAGTGTCGGTGCATGTCAAGCCCTCATTTCTTGTACATCTCCAGGGCAGATTGGGATATACCGAACTGGTGTTGAAAAGTCTCATGATCCGATGCTAGCTTCTCCTTTTCACTGGATAGCTTAGCATTAAGCTCTTTTGACTGAGCCAGTTCTTCCTCCAGTTGAGCAACCCTGGAAGGGAGGTCCCCTAGCTGAGCCTTCAGCTCCTTCTCCTGATCATCCTTCTCAGTTAAGTCTGCCTTCATACTTTCCAGCTCCTTCACACCCGCCTCGTGAGCGAGGCATAATGCATTGACACTGAAGAGAGCCTAGAAAGGAAATTGCAAGGCAAAATGGGTCAGTATTGTATACAAAAGCAGGAATAAAACATGGGATCAAACAGAGACATACCCCCAGTAACAACCCCG
The DNA here is from genome assembly GCA_963922005.1 of Cornus suecica. NCBI lineage: Eukaryota > Viridiplantae > Streptophyta > Magnoliopsida > Cornales > Cornaceae > Cornus > Cornus suecica. The sequence continues at coordinate 11,643,715 of OY998240.1, forward strand.
GAGTTTTACGCACAATGCGGTCAGGGTCGGCCTCTCTCTGCGCCTCAAGCTCCTCCGGCGTCCAGAGCCCTTGTGCCCGAGTTATCATAGCAGACATGGATGTAAGGCTGGAGGTGGACTGGTCAGAGGAAACAGAACTCTTCTCCATACCCTTGTGTTTCCTTTTCTTACTGGGTCTATCTTCCCCCACCGGTCTGGTTCGGGCAGAAGAAGGTTGAAGCAGCTCGGGGATAGTGGTCTGCACAAGTGCAGACCCTGAAGCATCGCCCGCCAGGGCGATGGTCACAACCTGAGGGTCAGAATCCAGAGGCACTTGTCCTTGACCAGCTGGAGGCGCAGCTATTTCCTCCATATCATCATCATCATCCTCAATCACTGGTCTGATCAGATCCATCATGATCTTATACTTGGCTCCTAACCTGGATATACCCTGCAAATTGGCAGGAATAAGCAGGCCAGTGCATGACATACGGTCCGACCAGACCTTGGACTTTAAAAAAGAAATACGGGCCTCTACATCCTGAGCCACTATGTCTGCATCCCTATAATCTAAAGACTTATAAACAAAATCCGTTCTGAGCTGGTCACACCCAGAACAGAGGCAAGATTCCTTGTGGATAAAAGAAAAGGGAAGAAAGGCCAGACGCTTAAAAACACTCGGGATCGGCCATCTCCTAGAATATGGAGGGGCTATTCCTAGGGTGAAGAAAATGAAGTGAAAAAGAGGATGAAGAGGAAATCGAAGCATCTTTATCTGAAGCGCCGACAATAGCACTTCATCCGGACCCACTCCGTCGCCCATCCTGAAGTCATGAGAAGGATCATACTCCATCAGGATTACCTCTTTTGGGATCTTACAGTCCCTCCTCAGACTTTTAAGGTTCACGGATTTTCTTTTATGAGCCTCAAGTGGTTCGGCTACAAATGGGGCTGACTCAGTAGAGGGTCCAACGGGAATGCCTTCAGGCGCATCGGTTCCTACCGGATTGGATATAACAGGAATGGTATCAGGGACATCTGCCTGATTATTCACCCTCGAAACATTTACTCTCAAGCCAGATAGGTCCCGACGACTAGGTATGGGCAAAGAGGAAGAAGGAGAGGATGAAGAAGATGGATTTGCAGAAGGGGGGCTGGGAACATCAGACCTCCCATATTCCTGAGGAATATTCTCTTCGGTGGATCTTGAGGCACTAGTATCAGACATGGTGAGAAGAAAATGGCAACTTACACAGAAAACACCGGCGGGATGAAAGAGGAACTTCCGGCAGCCAAGATAAGAACAGCGGTGAAGATCAGAGCACACTTTTAAATCACATAAAAATTGAAGCAAGAAGAATCAAAAGTGAAGCCCACAAAGGGGTTTATATAGAATCGGACATACCAACAGCCGGCATTAAATGACAGAGGGGGCGCGCTGTTTCCCAAGGCCACAAATACGGTGAAAGCGGAACAGGCAGCCGCTTTTCCGAAATTTGAAATCCACACGCCTTTTCGCAATGATGAAGATGATGTCATCAGGCACAGCTGTAAAGCAATCAATTCAAAATAATTCGGGTCATGCCCACGGATCCGTATACCCGACCCGAATGGGGCTAGTGTAAATAGTGAATTTCAACAGGCCCAAAATGTATTTTCAAAGCCCAATACTGATCTGGCTCATATATGAATAACTAGCCCAATAGTGATTAGGACGGGCCCATCATCCCTTAGAAAATGGGAATTAACACCCACTACTTAGAGGTAGTGGGAAGTTAACATTAAAGTGGGTCATGACTCCCTATTTTGAGGAGCATGATCCTCTAAAATATGAAAGCTTGTATGAGAATCAGAATATAAATATGGTCATTGGAGCCTGAATAAAGGGATCTTTTTGATGTGAGTAAAATTTGACACTTACCGTCACAAAGCTACAACCAGAGGATTAAAAATTGTAGGACTTTTATTTAAATCTAAATGCACTTATCAAACTTATGTTCACTAAACATTTTATTTTTTTTTTATTTTTTTTTCTTAAAAGACCGTCTATAACCTCATTTCCGTAAAGAACTTTTTATTAGAAAGGACTTTCCCAAACGCATACTTATTACTCAAATAGTTAAAAAGCAAGCCACCAATTCTTCTGATGCAAATCAATACCCAATAACAGATCCAACACAGCTTCCGAAAGAGCATGAAAAACAGTTGGCCCATTCAATTCATAAAATCAATTATATTTTGTACAACTTTAGAATAAATTCGTTAATTTTATTTCTGTATTGATGAATACGCGTCATATTAATGTAAACGAAAATCAATTTTCGAATCTAACATTAAAAAATTATAACTAAAATTCATTCCTGAACCTAAATTTTAAAAATATAATTGAAATAACTAAAACATGAGATTTAAAATTTAAAATCTAAACTCGTTTGGACTTCGTTTGGTCCATTAGCCCCAATAGATAGCAAAGGATAACACAGATCACCATACAAATAACAGATATAAACATGTTCAGTATTGTTCATCATCATGGACCAATATGAGTACTAATATGCAGTAGAAATTGAAATAAAAATAAAATTGAATCTAAGTAATAAATTGTTGAACTTTAAAAGTGTAATTTTTTTATAGCGGTCACAAGTGTTTATCAAGCTACAACATTATCATCCTCTTTGTTTCCCTAGTGTTTTAGCTTACAGAAATGGGAAAGAAAGAAAATCAAAAGTAAAACTCCTATACAGATGGGGGCAGTCATCAGAAGGATGCAAATGTTATATACAACACACTCTCATATACAGAATATAAACCTAGGCATCCTTTGGAATGGCAGCTATCTCCAACAAATGAATTCTTCTGGTGGAAGCTTCACATACTTGCCTAAGGCTTCCTGGTGCTGCTCTTTTTTCTTCATTCTCGCCATTCTCTCCTATAAGAACACTATTATTTTCTCAATTCTTCTGGTGGAGGCTTCACAACAACCACCGCTTCCTAGAGTTGTCAAAATCCGACTCCTCAGCCAGGTCCTCATCCATGCTCTTAAGGGTGCTATATGAGAACCATTTGAGCCACATGCGACCTCTACCTCTACGTGTATTCAACTCATGGTATTCTTCCATAAATCCCGTCTTTGGGTTCACAAACACCATCCGCCTTGCGCTATGGTATGCCCATACATTGATAAGTAGCTCAAGCACCCGAGAGTAGCAATGCCTATCCTGCTAAATCATGTAGTTTTTAATGCACTTCGAATAACTTGATGAAAACTCATGACAAAAATGTTGGAAATAGTTTGGAAAAACAGTAATTAAACCTAACTTTGAGCTTAAATAATTATGGGACCCGAACTCCGATTTTAACGGGACCAAGCACTAATGTGTTATCCTTGGTGAGGAGATCAAGTTGATATAATTACATGTTCAAAACTATTCATTATTGAATGAGAAATTATCTCTCAAAGTGACCCACTTGAACTTGGGTAAGAATGTTTGTCCCACATTGGAAATAAAGTGAAGTGTAAAGGTGTTTATATATGGTTGCATTGAATGGGTGACTTCAATAACTAAATGCATGGGAGGAGAGTTAGACCATGCATGAACCATGCAAGCCTTAGCCTAACCACACTCGCGCGCACGCCGCACGCCCGGTCCGGGCCGTGGTCGTGGTGCGGTGCGGTCATCGGTTCTACCCGTAATGACTCTTTTAAAGAGTTGCGTATACAGTTTGTTGTATCAACCATCACCTACACAGTTTATACACCTATTGGAAGGGATACCAGTACAGTTAAGATACTTATTCTTTCTCTATATCTATAGGTATTGCAGTTCATTAAACATACGTTTTTTCTCTTCATATACTCTGCCAGAATACATATTTCCCTCTTCATACATACATATAGACAGATAGGTCTAGTTCGGTTCGGGTACAGACACAGAACTTGAGTTCGCCGGTCTTCACCATTGCAGTGCTGCAATTGTGAAGGCGAAATCCGTTCTATCTTGGGAGGCACTTGCTCAGAATCCTTGAGCACCGTAGAGGGAGCAATATTGCCTTAAGGAAACTGTGGTATCACACAGGGCTCAGATTTAATCTGCTCATTATAGCAATTTGATATTACGGGTCAGTTTTCTTTTTAATTATTGCAAATATATTTTTATGCATGATATATTTATATATATACATATATATATAGCAGAATATAACAGAAGCATGTTCGAATCAACAAAAAATTTCAAAGGTGGAACAGCACAATCATGTACCCAAAGAATATGCAGAAAAAAAAATAAAAAAATTGGAGATCACATGCAACAGAAAAATAAAATTCGCATGTTGCTTGAGCCATGGATATCAGACTTTAATTAATAGCTTAACTCCCTTGTATTACTTCAATCTGGTAACATTTGCTAGCTATACCAATAAAAATTTGACTCTCTAGGAGGTTATTAAACTTGTATGTGAAATTCTTTGTCCGGGATGGGTAGGTAATTAAAATTGTCTCATTTCTTCATGACTATAAAGTGACTGATAGATGTTTCTTCTTATAATTCCCCCATCAATTGTTGGTTGAAGTTTACTCATCATATCTAAAGCTGAATATTAAAATTTTGAAGTAAAAACTTAATTCAAGTCATTTCATGGTTTGGAGTGTCTTCAGATGAACATGACCAAAGACATACTGCCTCCCTGTGGTTTTGATTATGATTGCAGTTTTAGACAATAATGAATTTTCTGAAGACAGAAGACAGAATGAACAGAAGAAAACAGAAACTCTATCTTCCAATAACTCAAAACCACTTTGTCAAAATAAAAGCAAGTTACCTTCGCTAAACGTAAGTAACAGCTACCACTGTCATGGTGCTCATCATAGATTTGTGAGTCCAAGGCATCCACAAACATTCTGCAAATGAGATGGCGCAAGTGGAGGAATTCTTGAGAAAAAGGTCCTCCGGAAGGATGAAATAAACCATGAATGTTGATTAAACTTCTAACCTCGAAAACATTACAAACTCTAGGAAGGACCGGGTTGGCAAAGCCCAGCTGTTCATGACAGACCAAGTTTCATATATTCGTGGGAAGTGTTGCATGGGAGGAAGATATTCCCCTGCATGTTTTATGCCATACATCTGCTTAATAGCGTCTGAAAAAGCAAACCCGGAATTGAACAAGGAGAATCTAATCAGGTCATCCCGATCCAGATAACAAAATAAATTTTCCGAACGAAATTTGATTTGGAGTAGTATTCCAAAGAACAACTTAAGAGCTATTATCACTTTAACCTGCAATTTCCAGCATTGATAACATCGCAAAATGACCAAAATTTCTTTTTATACCGGTATCTTCGAACATTGTCCATGCGAACCCAAAAGTAGAGAGCATCACCATGCTTCCTTCCTTGGATAGCCTCTAGCAGTGCACTTTCAGCAGTCTCAGACAAAGTACTCTGTTTAAGCCACCGCATTAGATATGATGCCATACTGGGATTAATGTACAACCCTAACAATAACTGTATATAGTTAATTTTCAAATTTAATGCCCTCCAAACAAAAGAGGACTTCAAAGCTGGAAATTTTGGGATAAAAGTATTACCAACTGGATGATTTGGATTTTCCTATAAAACATTTATGTCTATGTTGAAGGATATAATATTTAAGTTACATTCTCTAACAACTTAAGCTTTTAGAATAATTGGGTGGTTAATATGGTATCAGAGCCAAAGGAAGAGGGCCATGTTGAAGGATATAATATTTAAGTTACACCATCTCTAACAGCTTAAGCTTTTAAGAGTAGTTGGGTAGTTAACAGTCTAGATTTCCTTATTTCAGGGATTTAAGAAACAGTACTTGTTCAAGTAACAATACTTTCTGAATAATACATTTCATTGTTAAAGGTAAATAAGGAGGAAGACATTCAACATGAATCACCAAGTGCAACTTTACAGGAGAATTTTGCAGTTCTGGTTTCTTAGCAGCGAAATTTCACTTATAATTGTTAATGCTATTTCTGAAAATTCCAGAGTTGATGTTCTTTTGGTAGAATTTGGACAATCCTATTATCTATTTTCCAAAATATTCAGACTAATTTCTTCAAGTTTCAAAATATTTTCAAAGTGAAAGAAATATATAATTGCCTTTTCTTCCTCAATTGCAAATATTCCAAAGTCACAGCATTATTTTTTCAATTCCTATCCCCACGTGATTAACGGATCAAAATTCATAATCTTACAAATATTCTTCTTCCTCCCAAATATCATATGAGAATGTTCCGTCTAGAACACTCACGGAAACAGAATTTTCTGTTTGGGTATATATTGCACATCTCTTTCTACCTTGTCTAAAAACCTGTCATTTCTAGAATCTAGATATGTTGAACCTGAAATTTCCTTGAATAGACCCCAGTGCCATTCCACTTTCAACTTGGGAGTAATTTCGGTAACCTCCTTTGGAGATTCAACTTCAGAAGGGAACCTCAGAAGAATTTCTAATAGTGAAGCATACCCTTTCGACAGTTTCTTTAACCATTAGATCTTTACCAGTATGTTGTCCAAGATACGCAACATCGGAAGCTTGAAATGATAATCTACTGTTTACTACTACACTCAATACTATCTCTTTTAGAGCCCTCATATAGCAATAAAAAAAAAGGAGTTAAAAAGACTTTTCAATCTTATAATTGCCCACGACATACTATTCCACAAGAGAAAAGATTACTGACTGAGAAACGAATGAAGAAAACTAGTACAGCAATTAAAGAAGGCCGGAGAGAACCACTAACAAAGTTGTGAACAAGACAAATCTGTTTCGCAATTTGAAAGAACATACAGTCTATGTCGAGAGGCAAATTCTAGTGACAAACGTAGGTATACAGATTCAAAATTGAGAACTGCTACTTTGTGCAAAATAAAGCAAATATTTATGTTTGTCTCTAAGCTTTTCCCCAACATCCCCTGTAGGGGATCAGAAAATGGGTAATGGCCTTTTATGGTCTGTATAAAATTAAACATAGAGAAATGGTGCAATGTAGGCAACCCCAGTTGGTCGAGAAATCCCTTTTCATGGAATGTACTTTCAGGTGCTCTTTTAACTCTAGACTTCTGCTGGGATCTAAGGTAAACCTAGTATAACTGATTGAAATACTAAATTGTGTGAAAGGAAAGCAGCATTTAGAAGCATACATATTCAGTATATCACAAAATCAGCTACGAGTAGAACACCATCTTCATCTTGATCAACAGTAGAAACATGATTCACAGTGCCCGCGGGGTATCCTAAGTTCATGGCAATGGCCTATGGAAAATGACAAATGTTAATCAGGCTGAATAAATAAGAAAGAGAACAGTCAAGTTAATGAGAATGGGACCAAGGATTCTGCATATAGTGACAAGTGACAACTCATTACCTCCACAGCCAAACTGTAATTACCAGTCAAATCCCCACTTAAGATAAAGATTATCAGATCAGCAATACAAGGGTGAACATATGGGAGTTCGATAAGGAGTCGTAATAAAGCCTGTAAAATATAGGTGTGGTCCAGCCACAAACCACTGTATCAAAATTGACTTCCCACAATTGCAATAATGAAGTCAAAAGGGTCATATTTTATCTCCCCACGTTTACTATATATGAGTGAAGCATTGTTATTAAATTCTAGCGCTTCCCATGCTTCAACTGGAGAACCCAGAATCACAAAGTAGTTTCCTGCATCACAAGCAGCATAAAGCACCTGACAAAGAGTACAGTTAGAAATCTCATAAGCTTCTGAACCAAATTATGTAACTTCAAAGCATGAGTACTAAGCCAACTATCTTATTGTTGGATTAAGCTTGCCAAAACTAGGATGTTCCCTCAACAAAAAAATATGACTATGATAAGATATAAACAACGCTAGCACGGCGGAATATATTTTTCCAATGCTTTACAAGCTCAACCTGGCCAGCTGATGCGTATTGTCTCAAACGATTAGCAAGTGCTCTTTCATGGATTGTCCAAATAATAGGCACAGCCATGAAAGGCTCCTGCATGAGGCTGTCACAAATGAAGTCTTTCATTTCAACTTAATAAAGAAATTGTCAGCAGAATTTACTCCAACCCCTAAGCTAATTTAAGCAACAAATGCATAAAACCAAAGTAATCTTGCCATAAAACCTGTATTATCCCATACGGATGAACTTCTGCAGAAGTAAAACCAAGAGCAAGATTTGGCGATTGGATTCACCACAGATATACGAGTGCATCAGCTTCCCCGTGATTTTTTTTTTTTGGGGGTTTGGTTGACCACTAAATTACATAACTATCAAACAATGGGATAGGAAGAAAAATGATGTCTTCAACATAAGGAATAATCTGGTCAAAACATAAAATGATAAAGCTTACCGAGGAAAATTTTCACTGGCTTCCAGAGAGTTTAAGAGTATACAACCATAGCTGCAAAAATCGCATACCCTTACCAGAAAGACCTAAATTATTATTTTATTAAGCTAAATCAGTCTCATTCACTCTGAGAAAAAAATTAAATGCCAAGTACAAGTAATGATTTGGTGTCAACTATACATTAGCATTGATGAGATTATGAAAAGCTTTAAAATAATTATTTTTGCAAAGTTCCATGAGACTAGCTGATTGTTGCTGATGAACACAGGAAAAAATCTGAAGACTAAAGAAATCTTCAGGAACAAGTGGGAGTAATGTTTGGACAATCACAAAAGTGCGAATATAGCACCTCCAGCAATGAGGTAACTGAAAAATACAGTTTAGAAGGAATAAAAGTGCCTCAGTAGCTACTCCAAACAGTGTAGTTAATAATTCAAGTGTAGAAGTTCCCATATATAAGAAATTGACCATGACAGGCATACTTTAGCCAATTTACAAATGTATCCATCTTCCCACCAGCTTCCATTATTCGGACCGGAAACTCAGCCTTTCTCCAAACATCCTTTACAGGACCATCTTTAAATAAGTAAACCTGCATAAAAAACAAATGAGTTTACGATAGTATATTTATCTCGTTGAATATTACCTGAAAAATATTGCACCTAATAACTTAGATTTATAACAAACAGAGCTTATATGTAATTATATATGAATACATATATTTCTTTTTAATTTGAGGAATGTGCTAACAATTGGGTTGAGTTATCTCAGTTGAGACCAGAGATTGACTTCAGCAGGAGGATTTTCCCTCCTTTTTGAGTGTTTGTTACCCTGCATTTACCTCTATTAATAGACAAGATAAAGTTCTCCAAGTACCATATCTAATAACCTAAAGAAAGAATGAAGTGTTTCCAGTTCATAACCCCTTTGTCGCATGGTTAATATAAAAAACTCAATTTCCACAGAATCCGTCACGTACATTGCAAGTTGTAACATGTTACCAGAGTCATGATACCTTAAACTCCAATTTTACTTTTTAATTGAGATTACCTGGATTGCATAACCATTCTTCTTCAATGCCGCTGCAACAGTAACCATGATTATGTGCTGTGGATCAACCAATAAATGCGCAAAGACCTACAGGTAGGATCAGACAGACAATAACATAAAACTCAAAAATGGAATTTGTTAAATTAAGAACTTCCCAATAAATGTAAAAGAACAAATAAAAAACAAGAATAACATTCATAGATGCATACGGTTTACCTGTCCTCCCAAGCTCCCTGTCCTCCCTTTCCTGCAAGTCACTCTTCCGATAACACTAAAGCCCATCAACTGCATCCTCATTGAGTATAGTTCCACTGTCTTTCTACCTTGTCTAATGACATGTAATTATCCTATCTAGATATATGGAATCTTTCTTTGAATACAGGCCAATCCCATATAATGAACTTCACATTCACAATCCATTCCAAAAAAAAAAAAAAAACTCCACATTCACAATCGACATCACACGTGCACAAAGAAATATACAGAACGCACTAATTTTATTGAAATTTCATTCTTTATAAGAATATAGAACCCTTATTTTTTACATTTGTTTTTAAAATGATCTATACAGGGGAAGACAAAAAATGCATGAATCAGCGATATGGAAAGAAACTGAAACTGGTGTCACCGACGAATATTTCCACAACTGTCTCGGACAGACAATTGTACCACACAATCAAACAACCGAGCTGTACTAGAAGCATTTCCTCATTCATCGACAACACCCTATACTGTTTCAAAAGAGCACAGTAATCATAGATAAGATGGATTTGCTTTTTGCACAATTCAATGCAGGGACACTCAAAAGTGACAGTCCAAAGAGGAGCTCCAGTGTCAAAAAGCTTAACTTCGAAATAAATTCCATTACGGCATATCACTTGAACACCCCTAGTTTTTCTCCGGTTAACTCTATCAATTGATCCACATCATCCCATCCCATGGGGAGACCCTCTACATAGACTACACAGGTTTGTCCAATCTTGAAAGAAATCAACTCCTCATTGCCTCTAAGGCAAGCTTGGCCTTGCAGTTCTTCTTGTTGTAATGCACTCGCCAGCTCCACAACACCCTGTATGAATTCTAAGACCGTCAGAAATGATCACCTCAGACACCTTCCAACGCACATCCATGTTGCCCTCCAAACTATATAAACTAACCTCATTCCCATGTACTTGGAAACAAAGGAGTAACTTCTCAATCCTGAACACTCTAAAGCTCTTTCCTCGTACAATTGGAGGTGGATTTACACACATTGCCTCTAAAGTATACCTCAGACCCAACACAACACCCTGTATGAATTCTAAGACCGTCAGAAATGATCACCTCAGAGACCTTCCAACGTGCATCCATGTTGCCCTCCAAACTATATAAACTGACCTCATTCCCATGTACTCGAAACAAAGGAGTAACTTCTCAATCCTAAACGCTCTAAAGCTCTTTCCTCGTAGAGGTGGATTTATAGCGGCAAGAGTACCATGCGGAGGATTACACACGCCCCATCGAGTTCCAAGACTTTGACCACGAATGCCATCTTTGAGATCAAATATTACGTGTCCACCATGGACATCAAGTATAGGTGCAGACAGTTACCCTATTTTAATTTACAGCTAACATCAATTAATATGTTTCTGTTGAAAGAAAAGAGAATATAATTATTATCAAAATCCATAACTACTGCTAGTCAATACTAAAATCTACATGAAAAATCGTTGGTGAAACACATAAAAAGGGAAAAAAAAAAAGTGTGCTTAGAAACCAAAGTACCGCAATGTGAAACCATGACTGGACAATACTAAGCCTTGTTGATTAAACAAAAATTAACCCAACTGGCACACAAAGAATTGGACACATTTTGGGAAGAAAAAAGTATTGAATATATTAAAATATTGCACAAATTGAAGAACATTGTATTAGCCCATCCAAACATAAAAACCCCAAAACACATAATCAAACCCAACATAGATCTATTTATCGATTACAGGTATGAATAATATATATATATATATATATATGTGTGTGTGATGGAGAAATCATTAATTAACTTTACCAAAGTCCTCTGACATTCGTATAAACCTCTCCGGTGTTCCCTCCACACAAACGTACGCCCTTTTCCTTGTTGTGACCTTGAATTTTCCGATTCTTTTGGATCTTGAGCCTTAGCCAAAGACAACATCGTAGTACACGGAATAGGTTCCAAGGCATAATCTCATTTTTTGTTCCCTCCACACAAAAAATTAGAGACGAATGTTGTAGTTTTCAGCGTGAACAAGGCGGGCTATGATTCTTGCGTCAATGGACTCTCAGACGATTCAACCGACAACAATGGTTCAGGGGTCTCTTCAGCCCTAGCCAGAGACAAAAGCGTAGTACTCAAAATACATTCCAAAGTATGATTTTTTTTCCGTTGTTGAGCCACAGTTGCTGTCGGTGAGTCCTACTTGCCAATGTGAATCCGTGTGAACTATCTGGCGGCGCTGTGTTCTTGTGAATAGTGGAGACCGTTGTAGTTGTAATGATGAACAAGGCCCGTGACGATTCTTGCGGCAATGCGTCAAGGGTTTCCTCCACCGTCAGAGACTGGTTGAGGGGTTTCCTCCGCCGTGAGAAGCGGTGGAGGGAGGGAGGGAGTGGAGTACAGGTGGTTCTTCCTTCTCCATCATGGAGAGAACAGAGAGAAAGGAGAAATGGGTCAAGAGAAAAATGATGGTGATGGATTGAGAGAGAAAAATAGAAGGAATATCGACTCGAGAGTGATATATGTGTGCACACTGTTTGTGTATATATATATATACACACACGAGCATATTAGTATTACTTTCTATTGGATAATGAACGGTGTTTGGTAACCCTAGATTTGAGGGGAATAGGATTCGGTAATTTGCATGGACACCCCGAGTTATTAGTCAATTGCAGGTAGATGTTGGTCAACGCACTATTTTACACAAATATTTCTGAGATTTGTCAAGTATTGCAATGACACTTCTTTGAGGCATAAAATGATTTTAGTGCCCTTTATTATATTTATTTCTATGTGAAATCTTTAAGTTACCCCATTCCTAAACCTTACATTTTACTCATTACATCAATCACCCTTACCATCACACTCTTATTATTAAAAAAATAAATAAGATATACAATATATATAATTTTATTTTAAATATAAAAATTCAAAAACATCAAAAATATTTTTAAAATATATATTTAAAGGTAAATTCTACCACTAAAAAAAATTCATCAATAATAAATTCTTTACACCCAATTGATGTATGATTTGGAGTATAACGATCAATAAAAATTAATTCATAAATGAAAGACCAATTTACATATATGCAAAATCATATATGGTAGTAATGGTGGAATATGCATATATGTAAATTGGTTTTTCATCTCTGAATTAATTTATTACTCATATATGCATATAATTTTATTTTAAATATAAAAATTCAAAAACATCAAAAATATTTTTAAAATATATATTTAAAGGTAAATTCTACCACTAAAAAAAATTCATCAATAATAATACTAAGAAAATCCTATTATTTAGTTATTGCTCTTAATTTTTAATATATTACTATATAAATATTTCTCAAAAAAATTTTAAAGGGTTATATCTAATACCCATTATAGGTAGTACATATCTAATAAAATACATATAAATTTTTATGTATGAATAATATATATATATATATATATATATATATATATATATACTATTGTCAATCAATAATTTATTGAAATTTGATAATATAACGGTAGAATTTTTTAGATATGTAATACCTATAATGGAATATCTTATTTAGATATGTAATACTAAAGAAAATCCCATTCCATTATCATGTCTTTCACAAAAAGAAGAAACTTTATCAAGTAAAGAATTCCATCCACTCTCCCTCATCATTTGTAGTCGCAACTTACATACTTTAACTAAACACATGGCATTCACGATATCTTGATCTTTTCTTTGTAGGGCCTTTGATAATTCATTTGTCATTCCCAACAACGTCTTCATCAAATGGAGAGTGAGCTCCAAAATCAAAAGATTGTATCAACCCAAGTACGATAGCTGTTTCACATCTTTTTTCTGATTTAGACCCATCAATTTCAATGAACCCAAGCACACTAATTACCGATGAAAACATTATAAGCAAATTAACTAAAGTACCATAATGTGAGCCCCAACGAGTGTCTCATGTGCGTATAAGAGAAGTACTTTGATTTAGACCTTGTCCACTTGAAAGCTCACCATTATTAAGTCCCTCAATAACTTCAGCAATTTGTTTCTCTCGAAGCATATCACGACGTTTACATGAGGATCCAACTATATTCACCACGTTGGAAACAACTATAAAAAAAGTGGAGATTTGACCATGATTGTTGGCCACAGCAACAAGAGTCAACTGAAGTTGGTGAGCAAAACAGTGAACATAGAAGGCAAATTTATTCTCTTTCAGGATAAGTGTTTTAAAACCATTGAACTCACTTTGCATATTGCTAGCCCCATCGTACCCCTGTCCACGCAATCTAGAAATGCTCAATCCATGTGTAGAAAATATATTGTCAATCGCTAGTTTTAGTGAGATAACAGATGTATCTTTTACATGTACCACACCAATAAAGCGTTCAGTGATATTCCCATTCTGGACAAACCGTAATACAATAGCCATTTGTTCCTTTACCAATACATCACGAGCCTCGTCAATTAAAATGGAAAAAAATCCATCTCCAATATCACTAATAATAGAATTGGTGATTTCTGTAGCGATGGCATTAACAATGTCTTTTTGAATCTCAGGAGATGTTAATTTCAAATTTTCTGGAGCATTTTCCGATACAACAACTTTGACATTCTCATTGTGACGAGCATGAAATCTCAATAGTGTAAGAGAGTTCCCTTGATTGTTTGAATCTTCAGATTCATCATGGCCACGAAAGGCAATTCCTTGGTGTAAAAGATATCTAATACATTCAATTGATGCATTCAAACGAGTTCGATACTCATATTTAGTTTGGTCATATTGTTTGCATAACAATTTTTAGATGTGTTGCTTTTGATTCACCAAAGCTTCACAAGCTCACAAAGCATTGTTGTGGGCAATACTAGGGCCTCCAACATGAATGTCAAATTTTTATTTTTTTTTCCAATTTCTGAACCCTTTACTCACAAAGCAGTCGCCTCCTGATTGTTCTCCAATATTTGGCTTGAAAAGGTAGCAACATAAACAAAACGCTGTATCTTTAATTATGCTATATTCAATCCAAGTAAAATATTCACTAAACCAAGCATGGTTGAAGTGACGTAATGTTTGTCCAAAATTGTTACAAGGAAATTGATGTTTCTTAGGCTGATAAGGATCATTTAACCAATATGCCCTATGAATTTCATCCCGAATATTATGATCGTAGTCTAAGATTTTACTTCTTAGTCCCGGATCAGCTTAAAGACCCCCAAAATTGATATCTAACCGAGTTTGCTTTACAGGATCATCCTTTTTCTCTATTGGGGTAGTCAACTCTGATTTTCTTTTGAAATAATTATCGATTCTCTCCATAACTATTTTCTCTTTTTTTAGACATTTGATACACAAAATTATAAAATTAGTCTCCCTAGAAAAAATACCCATGTGAAATTAACATAACAAATTAAGAGAGGCACAAGCTGAAGAATTAATGCCTTTAATTGCTTTTTTACATTAATGATTTTTTTCTTTTCTTTTTGTATCTATAATTCTATATATATAATTAGTGACTGCATTAGGTATTCGAACAAGAGATTAAAATGGGTTAAACACTTTAAATCGATTTGTTGTTTATTATATAAATGTCATATTCTAATTGATAGCCAATATTCATTATATCTGTGAATTAAAATGATTTTTTGGTTTCCTTAAAATGAGAGAATTAAGGTACACATGAACTATGAAATCATAAACTCCTCCAAAATACCCCTTTATTCAATTAAGTAATAAATTAAATAATTCACAACAAATTATGAAATCATAAACTCCTCCAAAATTTTCAATTTCAGGTAATATAAACTATCAAAACCCAATTTACATGTACAAGAAAAATTATTAATTGAACACAGAAAGAGAATTAAGGTACACAAGAACTACATTCATTCTTGATAATAGTGGGAGATTTGACACGCATACCTTGCTAAGAAGACTGCCGTAAACGAGCCCTAAGAAGATGCTGAAGAGTCACTGCCGCAAACGAATAAGATCCTGAAGAGTCACTGCTGCAAACGAAAAAGATGCCGAAGAGCCCTAAGGAGACTGCCGCTTTAATTGAAACAAACCTAATAGTCTAATATAAGTTATGTTTGTGGGTCTTGTGGGCATGCGAGTTGTGGCAAATAACCAAATTGGGTCAACAAAACAATTGAGCCATAACTATATTTTTAATTTGGGCCAACAAAACAAAGCCCGCTAATTATTTTATTTTTTTTAATATTACAAAAAAAAAAAAAAAATTTGAAAAATTGAGGTGGGGAGCCTAAGCTGGCTCCGCCCCTGCAATTTAATCGAGAGAGAGAGTATCCACTAGAGAGTAGACCTGTCAATGGATCGAATTTTGATCCGAATCCGATCCAAATCCGATTCGATTAGCCGGATATGGATTGAAAATAAAATTCGATAATCCAATTAGGATCCGAATCCGATAATCCGATTTCTTAACAAATTGGATTTGGATTTATGTCATCTGATCCGATAATAACCCGATCCGATATAAAATATATTTATATATATATAAATATATATTTGATATTTTTATGTGTATATATTTAATACTGTACATGTATATAAATGTTAGTTGTTAATTATTTTATTATTTATTAATAATGATTGATCATAAATACAATTATTAAAAGTGTGAATAATTTAGTGTTTCAGTATTTATTGATTTTTGTATTTTTGTATTTTTTTAATTAGATATTCGAATCAAATATTCTATAATGAAGAAATTCGAATATGAATTAACTAAGTGAAAATCCGTTGAATTATTGGATTCAGATAGCGGATCGGTAGTTTTTGTCATTCTTATCAATAGACCTGTCAATAGTCCGATTATGATCCGAATCCGATCCGAATCCGATATTAACCGGATATGGATTGAAAATAAAATCCGATAACTCGATTAGGATCCGAATCCGATAATCCGATTTCTTAACAAATTGGATTTGGATTTAACTGATCCGATCCGAATCCGATCCATTGACAGGTCTACTAGAGAGTGATGACTACTTGTAGAAAAACGTTTATAGAAAAAATAAGGAAAAATATCACTGACCTCCCTTGAGGTAAGGCCTAATTGCACGGGTATCCTTAAGTTTTCAAATATATCAGTTACCTCCCTTAGAGATGTAAATTTATGAAATTATCCTCAATAAACCCCTTAGACTATTGAATTTTCACATTGCCCCACCCTAATGGATAAATTACAGTCTTACCCCCTAAAATTCTAAAAAATATTTAAATTTTTTAAAAAAATATATAATTTAAATAAATATATATAATTCAAAATATATATATAATTCAAATATATATATATATAATTTGGAAAAAATATATAAATTTTGAAAAAAAAACATAAAAATAAAAATATATATATAAATTTTGAAACACATATATAAATTTTGAAATATATATAAAATTCGAAATAGAATTAGAAAACATATGTAAAATTTGAAATATATATATAAAATTCTGAAAAAACATATAAATTTCGAAATATATATCTAATTTGAAATAAATATATAAAATTCGAAAAAGATATATAAATTTTGAATTATATATATAAAATTCCGAAAAAACATATAAATTTTGAAAAACATATATAAATTTCGAAATATATATATCTAATTCAAAATAAATATATAAAATTCAAAAAAGATATATAAATTTTGAATTATATATATATTTTGAAATTTATATATTATTTTTGAAATTTATTCATTTTTTCAGAATTTTATATATATTTTCGAAATAAATATATAAATTTCGAAAAAGATATATAAATTTTCGAATTTTATATATTTGTTTGGAATTATATATATATTTTGAAATTTATATATTGTTTTCGAAATTCATTTTTTCAGAATTTTATATATTTTTCCGAATTTTGTTTATTTTTTCTTATTTTATATATTTATTTCAAATTTTATTTATGTTTTTCAAAATTTATATATTTTTTCGATGTTTTTTACTTTTTTTCAAATTTTATATATATTTTTCGAATATATATATATTAACTTTATATATATATTTCGAATTATATATATATTTTTTGAAATTTATATATGTTTTTCGAAATTTATACATTTTTCCGAATTTTATATATTTGTTTCGAATTTTGTTTATTTTTTCTTATTTTATATATTTATTTCAAATTATATATATATATATATTTCAAATTTTATTTATGTTTTTCAAAATTTATATATTTTTTCGATTTTTTATATTTTTTTCATAATTTTTATATATTTTCCAAATTTTATATATATTTTTAAATTATATATATTTTTTAAAATTTTAAATATTTTTTCGAATATTTGGGGGTGAAATTGTAATTTACCCATTGGGGTAGAGGGATTGTGAAATTCAATAATTTAAGGGGTAAACTGTAATATGAATTTGAGGGGTATTTAGTGTACTTTGTCCCTTTGACCGCGTTGATTTTAGATGGAGGGGTGAAAGTGATAGCAAAAGTTAACCTGAGGGAGGTAACTAATAGATTTTAAAACTAAGGAGTACCGCGTGCAATGAGGCCTTACCTCAATGGAGGTCAATGATATTTTCCCAAAAAATAAATGTGATTTTGATATTTTAATTAGTATATAATTTAGTATGATTTAATAATACTTAATATATTTTGTGGGAATTATTATTTTTTATTTATAATAATTAGTATAAAAGTTTAATTGAATTTTGTAATATTTAATTCATTTTACGTGTAACATTTTCCCATCATAAAGCCAAAAGGAATCCGAAGTTGATTTATCCCGAATATTATTTCTTTTCCCAATCTAAGCTTTCTCTGACCCTTTTGCTTCAGTACATATACAGCATATATATAATCTGTATATATATATATTGAACTTTAACGGATTATAATTCCGATGGCTTTTATCGTACCTTCCGTCGAAGTCTCCTCCATCTCCGGCTATCGTCCCGAAACTCCGTTCAAGATTGCATCGATCTCAAACCCTAGAAATGTGCTAAACATCACAATCTTGAAAACCAGTAGCAAGATTAGGGCAAGTTCGAGAATACAAGATATGGAGGCTAGACCTAGGGTTTCGAATTCGAGGCATGAATTGAGGTTGTACGGACAGGTCTTAGCTGCGGTGATGCCCGATACGACGTCGTCGCCGAAGCAGAACAAAGAGGAGGAAGATAAGCAGAATTACTACTTGAACATGGGTTATGCGATTCGGACTCTGCGAGAGGAGTTCCCGGAGCTTTTCTATAAGGAGCTCAGTTTTGACATCTACAGGTTTGAATTTGGTTTCCTTCTTGTTTTTTTCTTGGAGTTATTGTCTGTTTGGTTGCTGGGAAAATTTGGGAAATGGGACTATGAATGATGCAATTTTCATTGTTTTTGACCTGAGAGAAGATTAGTCTCCACTTAACTAATCTTACTCAAATTGGGGAAATTTGACAAAATAGAATATGACCCTGTCATGTTTCATTTTCTGAGCTGATTAAATTGTAGTGGTTAGAGAGTGATACTTAGATATTAGATAAACTCACTCATGAGGAATTGGGAACACTCTGTTGCATGTGGATTTACTTTGGTGGGATTGTGGTTGTTGAACCAGTTTCTACTCAAATGCTTAGATATTAGATAAACTCACTCATGAGGAATTGGGAATTCCATTAGCAAAATTGGGCCTGGCTTGCATGAAAAACCATGAGAATATACACATTGTTGGAAGTATATTATGTATTTGAGCAGCTCTATAGTGTTTCCTGCAAAATGAATTCAATGTTCAACAAAGAGCCTTGGATTGAAGTTAATATCCATAAACATCTCACCATGTCTCATGGGTTATGCCATGCCTTGTTGCATAACAATATTTTTTTGGGTCTTTTCATTTTAGCAATCATTGTTACTTGTAAAATATCACTTTGTAAATTATGTTTTTATGTGATATGCTGCAAAAGACAAAGGTGACAATGCCAATTTCTTGTGCTTCTTGCATAACAATATTTTTTGGGTCCTTCCAGTATAGCATTCATTGTTACTAGTAAAATATCAATTTAAAATTTATATTTTTATTAATATGCTGCAATAGACCAAGGAGACCATGCCAATTTCTTTGTGCATCTCTAGGTTAGAGCTAAACTACCTTACATGTTGGTAGACTAACTGCCAAATGGAAAAAATTATGAAAGAAAATTCCTGGATGATAGAGTAAAAATGTGGAGAGGAAACAAAACCGAATGATTCCGCTTACTCAAAACTTAGAGGGTATGCTGCCGACAGGAAAAGGGGCCTCATAAAAGCTATGGCGTGTCCCTTGCCTCTCATTTATTTGGAATTTCGTTTTAGTAACTTCTCGAATAGGAGCAATTATATATGTGTTTATAAATAGATAAAATTTACCCCCTTCTCAAACAATCAGATTCCAAGACTAATTTTCTTGAGCTTGACACATTGTTTTGTTTTCCTTTCTTTTTTGACAGGACTGAAAATTATGCATTTCAATTTTTTAGGTGCTAAGAATTTCTCTATTTGAGACCTAGAGACCCGTCGATCAGAGTAGGAAAACTACTTGTTGTGTAGAAGGTATGGGACAATTTGGGGTGACAAACATGCAATAAGGCTATAAAAAAGACTTGAAAATGTTTACTATAGTAAGTGATATGGCTTGTAATAGAAAACACTGGAGATAGAGAATTCATATAGCAGACCCCATTGCCATGGGACGAAAGTAAGAATGAGTGAATGACCGATATAATTGAAAATATCTCTGATACATGTTTAAATTCCAAGTCTTCACTGATAATTGAAAGTTATTACAGTTAAATTTGTTGATCACTAGGTTTAGTCAAAGTTAGGAACTTAATTGCGCTACCAGACATTGTAGGCTTTTCAACCAAAATGAATAAATAAAAGAAAAATAAAATTGGCTTTTACTTGTTCTTTAATTATTTAAATTTGATTTCACCTTTATATAACATTTATCGAAATATTAGTTCTTACAAGAATTCTAATTCTTTGTAGAGCTATGATATAAGTAACTAAAAGAATTACAAATCAAGTTCCAAAGGAGTTTTCTAGGGTTGAAGCAACAGTATCTCTCCAAGGGAGTCGATCTACTCGTGTTAATAGTATATTGTTGACTTATCATACTGCTTCACAAATAGTTCTACTGTTATTGTGTCATGTCATATGTGAGAAAGTTAAGTTAATAGCATATCGCATGCACTGCTTTAGTCGTAGCAGGATTCCAGAGCAGTTAATTGTTGTGTTTGACTATGTATGCATGGCTTATAGCTTAGCTGAGATCCACATGCAACAGAGTTTTTGAGAGAGAGGTT
Source organism: Cornus suecica (assembly GCA_963922005.1). Lineage (NCBI taxonomy): Eukaryota > Viridiplantae > Streptophyta > Magnoliopsida > Cornales > Cornaceae > Cornus > Cornus suecica. The sequence goes on from OY998240.1 coordinate 11,664,656, forward strand.
CGTGTATTAACATTAAGTTACAGCTGGGCCAGATGAGGTGATTTGGTTTGGTGATGGCAAGAAGTTAAGAGTACTGAGCAATGGTATAAAGCCTGTCAATAATATCAATTCACAAGGTCACACAAAGTTTTGTTCATATGTTAGTGTGCTCAGAAAATTGTATCCTTAGATTTTCTCTTCAGTATTTCTTGTTAATGATGTATGTTAAAGTTTTCCATGTAAACTGTAGGGATGATATTGTCTTCAAGGATCCGCTCAACACTATTGTTGGCATTGAGAACTATAAGTCCATCTTTTGGGCTCTAAGATTCAACGGCAGGATCTTTTTCAAGGCCTTGTGGGTTGACATCGTTAGTGTGTGGCAGCCTGTGGAGAGCACCATAATTGTCCGTTGGACTGTCCACGGTATCCCACGAGTACCATGGGAGAGTCGAGGCCGATTTGATGGGACTTCAGAGTACAAACTTGATAAGCATGGGAAGATATACGAGCATCAAGTTCACAACATTGCTCTAGATGCACCCCCAAAGTTCCAAGTACTTTCTGTGGATGAAATAATCCAATCTCTGGGTTGCCCCTCCACGCCAAAGCCAACTTACTTCGAGATTTTAGCCTCTTCCATTGTGAATAATGCTCCTTTATTGGTGAAATTCACTCAGATTAGAGATCATTTGGCTTCTGCATTTTGCATTCCCCGGAGGTCCAAGACAGAATCGTCGCGAAGAACATAGGGTCGTCTGTAAAGTTCCAAGATTTTGTTGCTGTGACATTGTAAACTAGTATACTAAAACATGCTTTGCACTGCAACATGTTTCTGGAGTTGACTGGTGTACCATTTGGCCGGTGATTGTAATCCTTTAATGGAGCTGCTTAGAGTTCGTTATAGCACCAGGATGTACAAAGTGCGACGAGTAACTCGGTTGGGTGTAATTACTATACTTAGAGTTATTGGGTTCTTGCACTCGAAAGACAACTATGTATATGTATATGTATATGTTGTACAATGTAACTATGGGAATAAAGTACATGGTCAAGTTTTGTTTGATCTTTGATCATTTGGTTCTGGGGTTCTATAACATAATTGCCTCCTTGACATGTTTGATTTTCATTGACCATGACATGAGTGATTTTTGTGAGATAGTAATAAATTTTATTTTGTTATTATTATTATTGTGAATACAAACTGACTTATTTTTTTTTGAAAAACAGAAGATATCATTTGGATTAGGCTTCTGTTAATATATATTGCACATATATATACACACACATGCAAGGAGGGGTGCCCCTGTCCTCTTCAAGGGCTTGATATTTTTTTCTACCCACAGTCATATGATTAAATGCACATACAAATTATATATATACAGACTCGTAAGGACAACCTTTTTCTGCCATTAGATTAGGGTGGCTTGGGAGGCAGAGTCATTATCAAAGTAGCGAAAAAGCAAAGTTATTTGGCCCTCATGGCTGTATTGAGGGAGATTTTTCTGTTTTGTAGTCTTTGGTTTTCTTTCGGTGAGGAAAACAAAATAAAAAAACAAAAAATACTGGCCTTTGCACTTGGAGGGTGGTCCTGCACATCCATTTGTAAGAATGGATGGCAAAAAATTAGAGTGGGCTACTACTACTAGTGAGGAATTCATAACAACAATGACTTACATAAAATACTACAATGACATTTTTATTGGAAGTCAGTCTTTAGTCAACTCTGATGGTCCTCTCTTTAACTGTGTCAGTTTTTCATTTGCAAAAAAATAAAAAATAAAAATCACACTCATTTATTTAAGGGTTAATTAAGATAACAGTCATGACTAATGAGACTTAACCATATTTGATTGAGAAATCAACTTACTCCAAAATTACCTTTTACGATTTTTATCACTTTTTTACGTGTAAAATATCTATCATACTATTTGACTTTAGAAAAAATTGTAAAAACGTTTATTTTACTGTGTATAATGACTAAAGTACCTCAAATTAATGCTATATCACTAAAAGTTCTTAACCTACTAACATTTGGCCCCAATCAACTCTAATTACTAAATTGGAGCTTTTGTGTAGTTCAGGGTAATTTGGCCTAATTTGGTAAAGTTGGTATTAATAAATTAAGAACTTTGGTTAAATTAGAATTTTGACTTGATCTACTAATTAGTGTTAATAGGAATGGAGCTTTGTACGACTAAGGTCAAGTTTGTATTAATAAGGTAGGAGTCTTAATAAAAGTAAAATTAATTGAACTTAATTTCTTAAATGAGATTAATAGTTTAAAGGGTAAATTAAATTTTGATCCCCCAAGATATAATATATTACACCTGTACCCATGTCATTTGGTAAATTATAATTTGACCATTTAATTTTTAAGTAATAACAAAATCCCTCTTTGACAAATTTCCGGCACGATTAACTCTTACGTCAACAATTGACTATAATACCCTTTTTTATTTGTGAAGGCATTTTTGTCCATCAAAAAGTCATGTGTATATGGATAATTTCACATATTCGTTCATCTAAATTGAACATTGATCAACTAGAGGAATAAAATTTTAATTTATCAAATACTAGGGAGTACGAATATAATATATCATGTCAAAGTGTAATTTACCTTTGTTTAAAAGCCACAAAATGGTAATTCCAACTTGGAAGGGAAGAAAAGAATCATAAAAATGGACATCCATCCGGGTCTTGAATCGGGTCGGTGGTGAAAGCGACAAGGTGCGGTTAGTGTAGTCTCAAATGCAGCAAATATGAGTCATATGACCTTCCAAGTTTCAACCACCTCTCATTCATAAATACCACCATCATTTTCACTTGCTATTAACTCCAACAGATACCACTATTGCTAACAAATCACTTCACACACACACACACATATATACATATTACATATATATTACTAAACTAATCCACTTCCGGGGATTGCTTCAACAACACACACGCCCTGTCTCTCTCTACACACACATATATTTTATGTTAAGATCTTGGTTAGTGTAGCTCTCCCACCATTAACCTAACTCCGAATCTAACCAATCTCATTATTATTATATAATATATATCTATATCTATATATATATATTTACATAGTCTCCATTGCAAATTATTGTGCTATTAGTACATTTGTTAGGGTTTCTACGAATCTAGGCAATTGAGGTCTAGAGAATTGTCATCAGAAGGTCAGGGATGGAATTGGAGCAATCAAGGCGGGACAATCCGGCTATGACCTTCGACGAGGTTTCCATGGAGCGTAGCAAGTGCTTCGTCAATGCCTTACAGGTTTCTATCTCTCACCATTTTCTGATCAGATCTCTTCATTGATATGTTTTTGCGTGTAAAGAAATATAGGTGTATATAATATCAGTATATATAGTTTTTTTGGTTAGATGTACAGTTGACTTTGAAAGTCTGAATCTTATTTGGGTGTTGGTATTAGCTCAATGGGCTCATTCAAGTTGTAATGGTGGTTTTATGTGGGAGTTAGGTTTGTTTTTTTTTTTTTTTTTGTTTTCTGGGGTTGTTAATTGTTGAATTATAAATGGCCTCATTTAAGTCCAATGTTTGGATTTTTATTTAACTTCTATATAACTTCATTTATGAGCATCATTTGCTACTTTGGTTCTTTTTTGTGTATTGGTTTTAATTGATTTTTTTTCTTTTATTTCTTGCAATTATTGCTTTCTGGTGCTTTAATGGTCACCGTTGTTGGAATAAGTTAGACTGCATTTGGCATTTGCAATGTCGGTTAGACCACATTAGTAGGTAATTTTCAATGATATTCATAATTCAAGGAGTGATTGTAGTCTTAATGTGTCCAAATTTGAAGTGTTGGCTATTGCTTTCTGAAAATGGTTATTTGAAGATTTTGGTTTGGAATAATTCTAGAACCATGTGAAAATTGGATAAGGTAGCAATGCTTTTGCTCATCGGCTTGTCGACTATCATAACAAACTGAACATCGATACTAGGAGATTCATTAGGGGAAAAGTAACAATGTTCTTGATAATATGAGGACTATGAAAATATAATGTGATTCTAATAAAATTTCAGCAAAATCCTTGTTAGGGATGCTTATTTATTTCGTTCTGTGAGTAAATTTAAATCTCACATAGGGTACTACTTTGTACCAACTCACCGTATCTAAACCTTATAATCTACTTGGTTAATTTTGGGTTCTCGATAGCTGCTTTTGTGCTTGTTCCAGTATGTGTTTTCCTCACCAAATCCTTTCTGAAGACTATTTATGCAGTTCATTGACTACTTATTGCCTTGGTTCATATGACTCTTTCAGGAACTCAAGAACTTGAGGCCTCAACTGTACTCCGCTGCAGAGTATTGTGAAAAGTCTTATCTTCATAGTGAACAGAAGCAGATGTAAGATCTCTCAATTAACTAGTTGCACAGTTTTTGTTTATCATAAACATCTTACTGAACTATTATTACATGTTTAATACTAGTTCTCGAACCTATTAAAGCAACGTTTTTCGTATAAATCTGTTCTAAACATTGGATACTCAGATTTTTTAGATGTATGACTATTCTTTTAAAATGAAGACCATGACTTCTAGAATGTGATTATTAGACCAATTGAAATTTGGTGATTTCTAACAATTATGATTCTGAAATTTCGTTGCAAGAAGTTCATGAATTATTTTATACAGAAGGTTATAGATTAAGTATGAACCAATGATTTGTTGGAGATCACTCTCTTTATTGCACTGAAGATGTTTTACTAATTTTCAAGATGTTTCCGCCATAAGCAAAAGGCAGCTTTGTATGTCTATGGTTTTTTGGGGGTTTTCCCCCTTCTTTTATGGGGATATTTCAATGTGGATGTATTAGGGTATTGGACAACCTAAAAGATTATGCTGTACGGGCCCTTGTCAATGCTGTAGACCACCTTGGAACTGTAGCTTACAAATTAACTGACCTCCTTGAGCAACAAACGATGGATATCTCAACCATGGAGATGAAAGTTTCATGTTTAAATCAGGTAACTTACAGACCAGTATCCAACTTAAATTTATTCTAGGATGAACTTCATTTGAATAGAAGCTGAAATTGGATTCTCAATGTAAGCAACTGCTAACGTGCCAAACTTACACGGATAAAGAAGGTCTCAGGGAGCAGCAATTGTTAGCATTCATACCGAGGCATCACAAGCATTACATTTTGCCAAGTAAGGCTTACTATTACTACTACATTCGTCTTGATATCCTATTTTGGTAAAAATGAGACTTATAACTTCTTATTTCTTTTCGATCTTTCTTTGACTTAACACCACAAACTAGATTCTGTCAACAAGAAGGTACACTTTAGCCCCCACGTACAGACAGATTCTAGGCAAAGTCATATCCAATCAAGACCACGACTATATCCTTCAGGTATTTAATGTTCTCCTCCATGGATGTTTGCATGCCGTTAGTATTCATATTTGTTAAGAGTCTTATTTGGGTTCCCATACTATCATATGCTCTATGCATTGTATTTAGGTACCCCTGCTGCCAATAGTCTATCTTGGCAATTAGCATCAGAGGCTAAATCTACTTTGAAAGGGACTCCACATGCTGTGATGAGGTTAGTGTAATAATTTATACTTGTTTGTCCAGTGAAATTTCTGCTAATATTTCCGGGAGTGTTTGAAGTTTTTTTGATATTTATTGGTGCAGCACTGAAGACACAAAAACTTCTACGGTCTTCCATTTGTTAGGTATGGCAAGGTTTTACTTTCAGCTTTGCTGTTGGTGATGGTGCATCTTCCTCGTGAAAATTACTCACACCCTCTGCTTCAAATTTTGTGCTTGTAGAAGCTGAAGATAGTAAGCGGAAGAAATCCTCTGCAGCTCATCTTCAGGTGCCTGGTGGAGGACCTTCTTCTAATGCATTTATGCAACCTTTAGGCGTCTCCCCAAGGGTATGATATATATCAAGTCAGACATACTTAACATTCTTCTACATGCATGCCTAATTATATGAATGATATTATGAGAGCGAATAGATTAGAATCTTGACACTTTTGTTGATGTTAAGTATCCAATAAGCTGGGCAAGCCACAAATCCGCTGGTCATGTCATGGCTTCTCAATGCAATTGGGCCTACAATTTTATTTCTTTGTTTCATCTCATGTTTTGAATGCTATCTTCCATGCGATTGTTATGTGTTCTTTACTTTACGTCTGCCTAGTCCTCTTTACTTGAGTTCACATCATCTCATCAGAAAGTCACATTGCTAGTGTGTGATTATGCCTGCTGGCAGATGTGGTCTCCTAATGGCAAGATTAAAAGGGGCCAAAATTAAATAAGATCAGATTTGGTTATGCATATGGGAATAACCATACTTGTCATCAAAGATGTGAGCTCCCGAGTGCTGGTCTGCTGCTTTAATGTATTCGGAGAGTAGCTATACTCGTATTCATAACATGAGAATGATAAAAGGTGTAACCAGACACTAGTTGTAGGCTTTGAAAAGACATTACGCTTTTGTTGTTCTATTTGAAGCATTATACACAGATTTATTGAAACTGATAATGACTATTTTTTCTTCTCCAAAGTGGCCCTTGGTTAGCCATCTCCATAATATGTCATACTATCAGTTTATCTGCTGGTTAATCTTCATAAAAAGGAAATTCTGTGCATGTGGTGGGTGAGTGCTACTTCCGTAGTGTCGACAGAACTGAATGTCGAACAGCATTCATATTTGAGGTTTAACAAGATTGTGTCTCTTAATCATATGCGTCTGTAGATGAGACGATATTAGTTGCAAGTAGGATATCAAATAAATGCTTTAGGATGTAAATCTTTGGATCCACAATCAAATTGGGAGAAAATTGTGCATGATGATGGAAAAGAGGCTGGTGGGTTCGGAGTATAATATAGGACAACTTTGGAAAGGCAGATTTAGATGAAGGTGCATTTTTTATTCTGTACAGTCAATGTACACCCATAACCACCATGGTGATCGCAAGAACAACATACAGTATTACTGTCGACCACGGAAGCAAATGACTATTGTGGATCTGTGTTGTATTGCTATAATATAGTAGTATGCTTCAATTAAGAATCACAGTAGAAACAGCAACATGGAGCAACTCTCTGGTTGGCTATGACTTGAGACAGGGACTGGGCTATCATTACAGGTGTTGAATTGGAATTTTAGTTGGGTTTGGAAGGTGTTTGCTTGTCTGAGGTTTATTGTGTTGAGATTGTAGTATTCCATTGTCTTTCAATCTTTAGGAGGTTTAGGATGGTACTTCTTGCCATTACTTGGTTTATTTTCAACTCGAATAAACTACAAAAAATTTCTATTGTTGTAAGGAATTGTAGACCTAAAATAAATTTGTGGAGATGCATTTCCTACATTGTTTATCCAGAAGTCCAAGCTAAGCATTGAAGATGAGTGATTATAATAGAGGTTGTTATGGATACTTGTACGGTATAATATAATATGCTATAAATATAGGTTCTGTTGGTAGGTTAAACTTATTATGGTTAGGTTGATTGTTAGGGCATTTATCGACTTGTGATTGATTCTGATTTTCTTTTATATCATCTGGACAGAAATAAAAACTGTTTTAAATTACTCCATGTGTGTTCCATCTTTTGCATCAAAATTCCAGTTAGGTTACCTTTAGTGAGAAAATAGGCATCGTAGGTGAGACTTGATGACTCATACGAAAGGATTTTACTGCTGTGCTATAGAGGAATAAATATATGCTTTGTGTTACTCCTCCAGTATTTGATCTTTCTTCTTTTGTAGGATTCTAAGGAGGGCTCCAAACCTTTAACAGCATTTAGGTCGTTTGACACCCCAACTCCACGTGAGATTGTTCGTGTCCCTGTCCGCAGCAGGAGCATGCTTTCAGCTTTCTTCGTAAAACAGAAGACCCCGAAACTCAAGACCAGTCCTGTCTCATGAATCCATATCAAGCAAATTAAACCTTATTTGCTTATGGATGTTGAGCTTTCTTCGGTTCATTTGTTTATTAATTGCTGGAAGTGAAATGATTCTCTGTTATCCAATCCTTCATCTGGTTGCTCAATAATGAGGGAGTACATTAGTCTAGTAGAGAAAATACTGAGGCATTTTATGATGCACAAACTGTTTTATTCAGAAGATTCAAGTTGTCTTAAATTATGGCTTTGTACATCCAAACAATTTGGTAATGTAATTGTGCCGATGGCTTATATTGAATACAAAATGCTATGCACTTTGTATTGTTCTCAACTAGCTTTCTTATTAGTGCTTCTATAAAACTTTGTTGAATTTCCTAGATTTGCTTGCTCTTCATTGATATATATTGGCTGGTTTGTGGTAAGTTATAATTTAGAACACCTGAGTTTGGGCCCCTTTATCAATCTTATATATATATATATATATATATTTATTTCTTAAACAAGAAGAGTGGAGCTCAGGGGCCGACCTACCTGAATTATGTTTAAAGTAGTCTGGGCAGCTTGATTAGGCCAGTTCACGATGATTCAGCTCATTTGCAATCCTTGCTTGAATTGCTTTTACATTACCAGTTCTTAAATAATTTCTTGACTTCATGAATATTTGAAATTGTGTAATGATAAAAGCTCTTATCTCACCTCTTTTATATAGATGGTTACCAATAGGGCTCGCAATTCGGGTTGAGATTATGTCGAATTTTTTTTGGTTAATATACGTGTCAAATATGCTCATTCCTAACCTAATCCATAGGTTATCCGTGTCGATCCATGTAATCCTTTTAGCTTATTCATTATAATATATTAAATTAAATTTGACAGAATCTAACACGAAACAAACTATTTAACCTATTATTAACAAAATTAAATTGAATTTTGACAAAATCCAGTAATAATTTTTTGATATATTTCAACCCATGACCAATTAGATAAAATAAAAAAATATATAAATATAATCGTGTTAAACGTGTCGTGTTCGGGTAGGTCCTTATACAACTTCAACCCTTTTATGATCAACCCTAACCTTTTTAATTCATGATGTGTTCGTGTCGTGTCTCATTTTATCAGCTATAATTACCATATGAGAAAAAAAGATAATCTAAAAAACTGTCAAATACAAAATAAAATCATTTCATATTTACTTTATACTTTCGTGTCATTTCATTTTGGCAGAAAAAGAAGAAGATAAATGGCTATTATTTATCGTTACATTTTACCAAGTTAACTTTATATCTGTGTGTGTTACCGTGCACACACACACTGTCACACACATGTGTATATATATATATATAATCCATATACATATCGCAGACATACAAACATATCAATACCCTCATCACCGAGTGTCAACTCCTAGTGTTGCACTCTGATCCATCTCAGTTGTTCCATTATCGTTCTTCACAGCCTCAGATCTCATCTTCTCCATGTTCCAACTCTCCCAAAATCATTCCACTCTTAGAATCTAATCCCACTTACAACCTCTAACAATTGGAGGCGTTCAAGATCGGAGATCTAAACCCTAGAAATCATCACCGCTTCGCTAGTCCCAAATCAAGGTCAATCTCAAATTTTTATACATGTACATTATATAATCTGTATATATATATATCTGTTTGATTTGTTCAATTGAATTAGTGATATAGCAATATCGAGAATGTCATCGTTTTTACATCAAAGGCCACTACAGACCCCTCTCTCAGACCCTTACCCATTGTCCCCTCGTTCTTCAGCAAATTACCAAAAACCCACCTCCATTCTCAATCGAACCAGTCTCTTAGTACTGTTGACTCTACTGGTAGTTTTGGGGGTTCTCTGTCCATGGCTGGGTATGCCTGAGGGTCTTTTTGGTAATTCCAGAGTGTCGGAGTTGAAATGGAGGGAGTATACATTGAGTGAGGCTGTGTCGAGTGTGGCAAAAAATGGGACCGTTATAGTTTGTGCTGTGAGTCAGCCATACTTGCCGTTTTTGAACAACTGGTTGATTAGTATAGTGAGGCAAAAGCAGCATGAGAAGGTGCTAGTGATCGCTGAGGACTATGCCACTCTTTATGCTGTCAATGAGAGATGGCCTGGTCATGCCGTGCTCATCCCGCCCGCACCCGATGCTCAAACTGCTCATAAGTTTGGCTCCCAGGTATATATATATATATATATATATATATATATATATTACTATATTGGGTTTGTTTTTATTGTTTTGATTTATGCTTTTTTTGCATTTGAGCTTGCTTTACATGATTGAAGCCTTGTTCTTTTGATACATACTACATTTGGATGTCAATTTAACCCGCCCTGATTGGACCAGCCCCTTTTGCCCCCATTAGGGAGGGGTTTGGGATTACGTATTCGGATTAGGGGTGGGTTTGAGAAGAGAGCTTAAAAATCTCAAAATCCCGATACAGCCTCAATTAATAAATATCCTATTACTGGTTATAGTTTTATGGACTTTTTTTTTGTTCCATGATTTTAAACTTTAACAAGATTTTTGTTAGAGATTACTTAATATATTATACCAAAACAATAACAAAATTTATCTAAAACTTGTTCGAAGGTTGATTTTATTTTATTCATTGTTGTTAGAAAATATGCATATCGTCGTGCTCCTAATTGGTTTTGGGACAGCTCGGGGATATCAGGAGTCGGATTTTGGAAAAAAGATTTTAATTGGCGGGACCGGTTTGGAAAAGGGGTGTCCCATCCCGACTCCTGAACCCTCTTGGTTTGACATCCATACTTTCACTATTATGAGGTTGTGGATTAGAATATTTATTAACACCAAGGTTACGTTTGCTACGTAGGAATGGAATACAAGTGAGAATGGTATAAACCATTCTCATTCTATTGTTTGGTTGTAAATATGAAGTACATTAGGGATGAAATGAACTAATTTTTTCTTTCCAAAAAATATCTTTCTTAGTGATAAATATATAATTTTAACTAATAGTATTATTTTGTAAAATTTATAAACAATGGGAATAGTAGTAGTGGCAAGGGAGGTGGTGGAAGGCGATGGCGGTGGTAGAAGTTGGTGACTATCATGGTGGGGGGGGGGGGGGGGGGGGGGGGATTGTTTACTTGAAATGTGAGGGTTGTTTGGTAGTTTTATGTTTTAAAAGCATTTCCCAAGGAATTGAATAACCATTCCATAGGTTTAGTGATGGAATGGATTTTCATTCCGAAGAATGAACGAGAATGACCATTCTCATTCAACATATTATACCAAACAAAGGAATGGAATGGACTGTTCTTCATACCAAACATAACACAAGGGTTTGACTCAAGTTGGTAAGTCACTCAAATTCATGATTCTACTCTGGAATATCTAGTGAAGTTATTTTATGACCATTGCATGAGATAGATAAGGAAATGGATATACAGCTATGCTGACTTTAAGTTGATTTGCCTGCAACAGGAGAAGAATATTGTTTGTTGATACAACTCTTTCTATTCTGTCTATAATTATACACTGCTTGAAGATTTTCTAAATAATTACTTTGCTACTTTGGGATTGTAACAGTCCAAAAATACGGTGTCTAATATTGCCTTTATCATGCTTACAGTTCTATCTCAGATTCTCAGTTTAGCTACCTAGTGTTACTTTTTGTCCAATAGTTTGCACTTCTCAACATTATCAAACACTGAGTTCTTATTTCTGTTTTTGGATGTCACTGTCATAAACTACAAATGACATTTCTTTGACATGCTTACAGTCTTCTTCTTGGTATAGTTCACGATTGTTTAATTCGATTCATAACTTACAGTTTTAACGCACAAATAAAAGCCCTCACAAGTCACAACACTAGGACACCTGCAAATGCTCCCGCTTATGGTAGTAGATAAAGAGGTACACATGTATTTGCAGCTGCATAGTGATGAATAATGACTTTCCATTTTTATCTGTCATCTCAAAAAGCAGTATAGCACAGTATTTAAGTACTGACAGGAGCCATGTATTCTGATTCCCACACTATATATAAAAATGCATAAGGGTATCAGGTCCGACATTTTTTTTCGGGGGGGGGGAAGGGGGGAACTGTGTATGATCCTTCCTTTATCAGGTGTTTTCTTCCACCTTGTATTTCTCATGCTACATTCACATTTTAACAATGACATGTCCATTAGTATGGAATATGGATACATTTCATTCCTTTATGATCTGCACTAATTCTAAACAAGACTACTTAGTTTTCTTTATATGATAATTCTCATCCCTTTAGTGCTTACCTGAGTGACTATTTAAATTGGTGTGAATTTAATTGTTGATTTTGGGGAGATAACCTCATATTTTCTCCTTTAATTCTATAACACAGGGATTCTTCAATTTTACATCACGAAGGCCTCGCCACCTGCTGCATATATTGGAGCTTGGTTATAACGTTATGTATAATGATGTTGATATGGTCTGGTTAGCAGATCCTTTTCCGCATTTGCAAGGCGAGCATGATGTTTACTTTACAGATGACATGACTGCAGTAAGTGTGCTTACGTTGTTTGCTTCAAACTTCCAATTTACTGAAATATAAATGTGTCATATGTGGTTAAGTAAAACACAACATGGTAGTTGGTCAGCACATTAGCTGTCAAATAAAAATAAGTAATAACAAACAACTGTAAAAAAGAAGGAAGAAAGAAAATTAACATGAACTGGGAAAATAGTGCTAAACAAATTTGGAAATCTCCTTTGATTTAGATTATTTTAGAGGCATTATGCTCTTGCACAATCCTTGCTGGACCTTCTGGTTTCTGTATCCAATAAATCGATTTTATGTTGTACTAGTCAAATCTAGGAAACTATTATATCAATTTAATGGGATTAGAGTTGATGCCGACCCCTTTATGCATCTTTGTATCAGTGCAGTATAACCCAAATAAAAAAATTAAGCAGCAGCTATACTTTGCGCTAAAGTTGATTCGAATAAACCAATGGATTCTGCTGAGAATATATGATTATATTGAGTACGACTCACCAGTTGATCCAGCACTCTGTACTGTATGAAATTCTTGACCATTTCTTTGTTTCTCTCTGAACAGGTGAAACCTCTGAATCACTCTCATGATTTGCCTCCTCCAGGGAAAAAAGGGCGGACTTACATTTGCAGCTGCATGATTTACCTTCGCCCAACTAAGGGAGCAAAACTAGTGATGAAGAAGTGGATTGAAGAACTTCAAGCTCAGCCATGGTCCAAAGCAAAGAAAGCAAATGACCAGCCTGCTTTTAACTGGGCATTAAACAAAACTGCGGGACAGGTATTTCTTGTCTCTAAGATAATCTTTCATACTTACAGTAAACTGCTGGACACATAGAATTCCTAATTTTTTAAGCTAATGAAGAGATTTATATATCGTCTTTTTTCTTTCATTTCTTGGTGTAAACTTCTTGGAACTTATTCTAGCACCGAATTTTTTTCCCCTTTAGTAATGATTTTCTGTCAGAGCCCAAACTTTCATGATGGGTGATAATCTTAATCATGTTGTATAACTGTGATGAGATTTCTTAGTACTTTCCCCTCCTTCCTTTGTTTTCTAACTCTTCTTTTTCCTCTCAATTTTACAAATGTCACATCTTGAGGTATGTCCCTGTGCATTATTCGTCTCAATTTAAATGCTGTAAATTTTTATTAGTTTTATTCCACTGAAAATTTGAAATTGCCCGTTGTCCTTTTCTACTGCAAATTAGTAGCTGTCTTGGTCCATATTGCTTCTTGTGATGATAACAATACCGAGGGGTTGATTTCTGCCATCATTCAAGACTTGTTGGTTGTATCTGCTTCTAAATTCATAGTTGTTTCCAAACTTTCCTTCCCACTCATAAACATTCATGAGAAAATATCATCATTGTGGCGGCAGCAAATGGTTCTGGTATAATGATTTAGTGACTATTTAGAGATTTTGGGGCATTGAATAGTCCGTATGCCATGATATATGTGATTTGGAGAAGGGGAATATTTTGATTACATATTTAGATAATACCATATTTGTTGTACTTACAATACCCAAAATGCCATTTTAGCTTATCACTCCTGGAAATTTAATTAGCTAATGTATGTTTGATACTGCCACAGGTGGATCTCTATCTACTTCAGCAGGCAGCGTTTCCAACAGGAGGATTATACTTCAAGAACCAGACTTGGGTTCAGGAAACCAAGGGAATGCATGTTATCATTCATAATAATTACATTACAGGTTTCGACAAGAAGATAAAGCGGTTTCACGATTTCGGTCTTTGGTTGGTCGATGATCACGCCTCGGAGTCGCCTCTTGGCAGATTATGATGAGAATTTTTTCAGAACAGATGGGTTGAAGGACCTCCTCACAATCTGTTTCTGCGTCACTGAAGTAGTCTTCATGTTCCAAAGATGCAACACCATTTGCGAATTAGCCAATTCTTCCTTTCTTTGCAAGGATGCCAAGCATTGCCAGCTAATCAAAATTTCTAGAATCAGCGATGTCTGATTCGCCTAAACAAATCAAGCCTATATCATTTGCACTACTCGGCGCTGGGTTCTTCAAGCTTGAAGAACGAATTTTTCGATACAGAATGTGTGTATTGATTTCTCTTACTGAGATAGGAAATACATACTTATTATGTTTATAACTGCTTGATCTCCAAGTTCAGTTATTTATACGAGTTGGATTGATGTTCCATTGTCCAGTGCACTTTCATGTACTAATCCAAAATTTTCTGAATCAGCCACATGTTGCACAAACTTCTTCAGTAGTGGCTATTAAAGTTCTATATCTTGTATTATTCATTTGTTAAATTTTATGAGTGAAATTTCGCTGCTAAGAAGCCAGAACTGCAAAAATCACTTCTGTAAAGTTGCACTTAGCGATTCATGTTGAAGGGCTTCCTCCTTGTTTACCTTAAACAATGCAACTTATCATTCAGAAATTATTGCTACTTGAACAATTACTGTTTCTTAAATGCCAGAAATAAGGAAATCTAGCCATAAATGTTATATAGGAAGAGTCAAAGTCACCCAGTTGGTAAAATACTTTTATCCCAAAAATTCCAGCTTTGAAGAACTCTTTTGTCTAGAGTAGGGGTGGCAAAAAAACCTAACCCGCCCCGATTATCCACCCCGTCCCGTCCCGTTTAGCTAACCGGGACGGGTATGGGGCGAAAAAAAATTCCCCGATTATAATCAGGTACGGGGACGGGGCGAGTGATACTCGACCCGACACGCTCCATTGCCATCCCTAGTCTGGAGAGCATTAAAATTGAAAAATTAAGGGTAAATTGCTTAAAACCCCCCTCAAATTTACTCTCTTTCCCTTTCAACTATGAAATGAGCTTAGAACCCCCTAAAGTTTCATAAAAGGTTGCACCATGGGCTTGCCCTCAAATTTTTTTACCCTTTTACCCTCCAAACTTTTTGTATTTCCACCTTACCTTTAATATTATCCTTACTATTATATTTCTTAATTCTTTAAATTACAAAAATATTATTTCTTTTAGTTAGAATATTAATTATGCCATTTACCTTTAAATTACAAAAAAAAAAAGTTGCACCATGGGCTTGCCCTCATGTGAAAAGCTAGCCATGCTATAAAAGCATGTCTAGGAATTTGATCACGAAACCAGATGGAGTGGTACCATGAGGAAAGGGGAGAGGGAGGGATGAGAGCAAGGAAGGTTTGTGCCAGTAGGAGATAGAATCCAAGAAACCCAATCGCTAGAGCCTTGATGTAAAGCTGGGAGGTTGTCAATCCACTGTCTAGGTATGATGTCCACAAGGGAAGGAGGGATCCTCCAAAGAATTCCTTCTAATAAGACATTTGACCTTAGTGTCCTTGCTCCAACCAGAATTTTCAATTGCTTGACTATCAATGATGGTGTCAATGCTAAGAATTGAATGAACCATGTCAAACCATAGAGAATGCCCTTCATCCTTGAATAAATGCCATATGTGTTTAAGGGTGGCAACTCTGTTGAGGTGAATTAGATTTGGATGTGCTCTCCTTTGATTTTTTTTTTTCTAATGCATTATGATAAACAAATCTTCTTCTACCGGACCGACCATTTAAGATGTATGCAAAACTGGAGTTAATTTTAAAATACCTATATTTGTTTTACTTTAAAGATGTGTGTGTACAAATTATTTGATTTTATCACATAAAAAATTTATTTGTTTAATAAAGTTGAGTTCCATTAATGACCAACCAGATATTATCCATTTTTTTTTAATTTATTTTAGAGTAAAAATTTTACTTTTATTTTATAAAATTATATTAGAATAAGTTAAAATATATAGTTTAATGACAAGTTCTAATAACATCAATTAGAAATATGATTATTAGAGAAGAAATTAATGGTGTTGAATTCGAGTGTGTGGGAGGTTGACTGTTTGTTTCTAATCTCATCTGGGCTTTCCGGTGGTGCAATCAAAAGACATGCCCATCCAGCTCAAAGTTTATAAAACCCCAACCAAAGAATGAATTGAGGTCTGATCCTATAATCCCATAATCCCAAGTATTATAGTGCAATTATAAAAATTATGATTTTGCAGCTGCATTTATATAAGTTGGGTGTGAGAGATACTGATAATCATCTCTCACTTACTGTAAAGAAAAAATTATATGAATTTGATAACTCGAAAGACAGAATGGTGCTTTAGCATTTATTAGAAACTATTCCTGCTGAAACTATAACTATACCACAGGTCATGTATATAGAGAAATTACGTACACGACCGATGAAGTCAAGATTAAGGTCCTTCCACAGCTTATGGTATAACTAGAGTGAACTTTAAAGCGATAGTAGGCGACGTGGTCGTCGCCGGTTAACATATGTACCGGAAACTGGAAACGGGTGGCCTTTAAAGCGATCAAGAACACTGTTTGAGTCTGATGAGAGGCAACTCACCGATACACACAGTCATCTCAACCTTTGGAAGATTCTTGAAATAGTGGCTTCCAGAAACAAGCACTTTGTAGTTGTCATAGGAATTGTAGGGTGGAATTGTCACCATCATGAACTCAAGACAGAGGAAATTCTACATGTATATACATATACACACATAACTTTACCACACTACTCCTCTTCCTCTGTCCTATAATAACTCAATCTCTTTTTGGATGTGAATACCAAGCTTTGAATATTTTGCTACTTTTTCTCCTGAAAAAGAGGAGACTTTTAAAGGGATTTGTTTTAAACACTGCGTACTAGGCCAAGGGAATTTTTATACTTAAAGATAAGAATTTTGACTTCCTATGAAATTCTCATTCAAGACGGTTTTGTTGAGAGACACATTGTTCACAGGAGAAGAGCCCTTGTTTAATAAAACTGTCAAATTTTAATGTGCAGAGAAAAGACCATCTACAACTATGACTTCCAACATCTCACGCACGTATATCTACATGTATATAGACATAAAATATTGTACTTGTAATGTATATCTCCCTTTTTTATCTAATCATATCTCCTCTACTTCAAATAAGATTTAGATAACTCAAAAGATCCATGTAATTGAATTAAGATCACATTGTGTAAAACATAATACTAAAATTGCAGATAAAAAGCCGCTACATGGAAAAAGACACATTTTTTTCCCTAAGCGACTTGTTGCAAATAAACAATTTAAATAATCCATTAGGCAAAATATGACAATAAAAAAAAAAAAAAAATCACAAGCCTTACAAAGACCTCAGCCATGAGTGTTGACAGCTTCCCATAGCAGATTCTGAGCCTGATGAGCCGCAGCCCTGAGTGTCTTGATTGTGCTCACATTGGCCTCGAAAAAGGACAGGCTCTTGTAAGGCAAATTGTGCTTCTTGCATAGCTCCCTCACAAAAGGAGCAACATTCCTCAACTGGCACCTCGGCAACCGGGGAAACAGATGGTGCTCTATCTGAAACTGCAGCCCTCCATGGAACCAATCCATCCAACTCGAGCAAGAAATGTCGATCGTCCCTTTCGTCTGCACCTCGAACCAGTCGTTCCCCTTAGGCGGCCCCACAAACACATCGGCCGAGAAATGGTTCAAAGTGAACTGCACATGCTGCACTGCACAGGCAGTGAAGCTTGCCAGCACAAACAACACCCTCTCTGTCCAATTGGGCAAGCACGAAACGAATAGCGGAAACCATGTCCAGAACACGAAAATTCCCACCAAATTCAAAGCTCTATCGGGCACTCTCCTCTTCGAAAACAACAACAGGAACGTTTGCACGAAAAGATTAACCCGAGCCACGCACATCACAGGGTAATAAGTCAAATGCTGCTTGCTAACTAAGAACTTAGACAATCTATCGAATGTCAACTCTCTACCATAGAAAACAGATGTAATGGAATGGAAGAGCTTGGTCGAAACGCAGAGGAAGGGCAAGTGTTGCAAATCAGGGTCATAATCAAGACTATTGCAAGCCAAGTGATGGGCATTGTGAGTCCACTTCCACCAAGCAATGCTAATCCCGGTTAGGCAATTCCCGGTTAGGATTTGAACAATTCTATTATATTTTCGATTCGACATCATTATATAATGCCCAGAATCATGACCCAGAAAAGAAACCTGAATCCAAGCAAATCCCAACAATGCAGCACAACCCATATGAACCCAGAAATTATTCGAATATAAAACACCATATACAGATGTTGATAGCAACAAAACAATTGCAATCATGGCATAGATAACCACATGACCCTTATTCTCAAATAAACCAGATTTGGAAAATTCGGAAGCTAATCTTCGATAGTCCTTGGACAAATCTGAGACCTGAAAATCTTTTAAATAATACCCAGTAAATAATTTATCAAGATGTTGCCAAGCAGTACCTGGATGGTAGGCAATGAACGCATCGGTCACGTCCTGGCCTGCCAGATTCAGGAGTGGGATATCCCCACCCGGGTGTTCCTTAATCCAATCCGTCACATTGTAAACCTTACCCTGGATAGAGATCCACAGATCACCTCGCTTGTTGTGCTGTTTCAGCTCTTCAGATGTAATGTACTTCCTCTCGTCAGCCATTGAAAGGGACTAATTGATAAACAAGAACAATGAACCAATGGGTTTTGTTTTTGATAATCAAAACTCAAAAACCACCCCTAGTAGGGGCGTTTGGCTCGATTTTGAACTGCCCCAATATTTTTTTTATTTTTTTTTGGCTTCTGTTTTCTCTGATTTTGATTTTTGATTTAAATCTGGGTTGTTTCTGTAATATATGCGTATATATGTATATATGTCTTTTGTATATGGGGGTGTGGTTTGTGTTTGCAGCTACGGGTTCGGATATGAGCCGTATATTCGGGTGGTTGATGATGTTAGGAGACGCTGGATAGGGACTGGGATCATATGGGGTGACCACTTGGGCACTTCAATCACTGTCAGATAGCTGGAGGTGGGACCATCAATGTTGATGGTGTTTTGCACATGGTGGGTCCTATTTATCAACGGCTGAGAGGAGCTTGTCAGTGACAGGGTATGTGATTGTATCATAGGCTTTGTTTATGAGTGTTAAGGACTTGTTCAACAGTAAACTATATGGTTACATCACTTTTTTCGATTGTTGTACCAACAATAGAATTCTAGTAATTTTGTTACTCTATATATATATATAGAGTGGGGCTCATTTACATAGTATTTGTTTAGAATTTTAGTTTAGTTGTTTATTTTTGCTTTAATTCTAGGTCAGAATAATAAATTCATATTACAGATAATTTCGATTCACAGAATCATGTGTGGAATTTATTTTTGTGCCTTTAATACACCAGAAAAGGAAAGAGCAAAAATCTTGAAACAACCATTAACTACGACTATTTATTTATGATTAGTATTGTTTGTGCCTTTAGAATTCATATTTGTTTTGACTTCTTACAGAATAAGGCTTAGTTTGGATAAACATGGGAGAAAAGGAAAAAAAAGAAGAAATAAGCAATGACAAAAAATTTATTTGGATTAGATAGAGGAGGGAAGAGAAAAGAAAGACTAATAATCAAATTACTTTTATATCATTTGTATCTATTAAAAGGATAATAACCAAATAGAGGGTATTTTTGTTATTATAAAAATAATAATTAAGTTGCTATTATTTTTTTCCAAATCTTTTCAATTTTTGAAGAATATCAACCAAGAGTTTTGGAGGGATAAGCTAACCCTCCAAATCTTTTTTTTTTTTCTTTCCAAAATATTAACTCAAACACAAAATTTATTATCCTTTCTTTTCTTTTCTTTTCTTTTCAAATCACTACCAAACCAAACCTAAATGAATAATTTAGCAATTAAATGACCAAATAGATTTTTTTCCTTCTAAGGTGAGAATTATAAACATGTTTTCAAAGATAATTAGAATATGGATTTGACCTTGTTGACCAGTTGGTACTTCAAAGTGTCAACATGCTAATTTAGTATTTCCATTTAGCATATATTCTAAGAGGGTTACAGTACTAGATCCAATATCCACGCGTGGACACAGTCACACTCAACACATTTAGTATATACTTATATTCTAAGAGGGCAACCACTCTCATATTTCTAACATGGTTCACCGGAATATTTATGCTTTTTAATTTACTATAGGTAGCAGATTATTGTTGTGAGATTGATATCCAATCATCAGATTATAGTAGAAAAAACTTACTGAATGATTATATGACACAAGGTCCCAAACCACTTATCTAATAACACCTATTTTCATGTCCATGTTTGAGTTTAGAAAATTTTCTACTTCTTGGACAATCATTTGCATATACAGTTGTATAGTACCGATACTTGCATTTAAGACCAGTATCGTCTAAGTACAACTACTGCGATTGCTAACTAGGGATTAGATTGCGGGAAAAGAACCATGGGTTTAAATTTCATGAAAACATCCACTTCAATTGTTCTTTTACTAAACTTTGGTCCGGCGAGGATATAATGGATGAAGCAGGCTCTACCCATATAGGCCCACAATAACACCAGCTGAGATCCTAGTGACTAAAGTCCGGTGAGAGAACAGCTAGAGTGAATTAGTCCTAGATTTCAATACCTGCAAACACTTTTGTGATCTAGCAAGTCAAGCATATAGCAAAAACAAGACGACCTCATAGGTGCTTATTTAATACAAGACAGTAATAGAAGCAGAAAATTTATACATGAAGCTATAGAAACACAATCACTATAATTTATTCACAAGCACACCATAAATATTATGTTAGTCACACAATTTCAAACATCTCGTTTGATAGAAGCACTATAGTCAGTCTGGTCATCATAGTACTTGGACCACAGCATCACACCTCCATACTTAGCAGAACCCTTGATTGCTGGCAGCACTTTGGAAGTCAAATCGGTTACCGGAATGAAACCGCTCCCTGCAGCCTCAGGGGCTGCAGGCAGTCCTAGGAAAATCTTCGTGGCCGGTATTGCTGAAGTCCACACCTTCCAAGCATCCTCCAGATTACTCAAATCGCCCTCGCTGTACTGACAAGGCGGATTATTATAGAATTGCACCCACACATTGTCGAAAAGGCCGGTCTTCAGGGCACCCCCGACCCAAGCATCAGGAAAGGGGCACTGAGGTGCAGCTGTTAGGTACACTTTCTTCCCGCGCTTGCTATATCCCGAAAGGTACCTAGCAAGATCATCCCAATACTGGCCTGTCCCGCCCTCGATGTCAAAGTCAATCCCGTCCAAAACAGCATTTCCAAGAGGGCGCGACGAGGACTGTCCTCCCAAGAAATTGTTCCA
This sequence comes from Cornus suecica, assembly GCA_963922005.1. Lineage (NCBI taxonomy): Eukaryota > Viridiplantae > Streptophyta > Magnoliopsida > Cornales > Cornaceae > Cornus > Cornus suecica. The sequence goes on from OY998240.1 coordinate 11,686,257, forward strand.
CAAATAAGTTGCGACTTCCCTGGCGTCCTCGGACGAGGTCAGGGAGTAGCTCCCGGCCCCTCCTCCTATCGAAAGGATGACTTTGATCCCTTTGGCTTGGCACGACTTGATGTCCGAGCTCAAGCCTACGCACGCGTTGCTGTAGGGATCGCAATGGCCGGCTAGATTGATCATGGGGGTTTGGCCATTGCCAAATGTGGATAGAAATGCTATGTTTACGAAGGCATAGTTGCCCGTGGCACATGTCTCGGCCAACGTGCCCTCATTGCCGTTCTGACCCCAGTAGATGGCGATGCCACCGGCGTCAGAAGCAGTAGCTAGGACTAGCATTAGTAAGGAGAGGCATAACATTGATTTAGCATAGTGAAATGCCATTCTGAGCTAGTTTTGCTAAAGCTTTGAACCACTTTTTGTATGTTTAGAGAATGTGTTGTTTCTGTGCTGAACTATGCTAGAGGGTAATTAGCTTTATAGGTGGAAATTTTTTGTCATGTGAAGACTAGTGTTTTGTGCTTGTGCTTAAGAGGCCGTGGATTGACAGTTACTTAGTTTGAAGGGAATTTCAGCAAATAGTGTTGGCTTTGCTCAGAGGGTATATATGTAACTAGAAACAAAACAAAAGTTCATTCCACATTTTTTTCTTTTCTGATACTATGATACCAGGAACGCTAATATGTCCTAAATGGTTTTTGGTAATCTATAATAAGCAGTTTTCTAATGAAAACTGATCTAAAAAATATTTTCCAAAAAAATCCGTATTAAATTTGTGTCTTGCCGGCAAGTAATTTATTTTGATCAAAAGGTGTTATATAAGCAAAAGAGAATGACAAAAACCACAAATCACATTGAAAGAAAAATAAACAGTGATGAATAATTTAGTAAAATGTTTTTCAAGGTGAACTGACAAGCAGATCCAATTCTAACTTCAGACACACCTTCACGTGTTCGAACAAGTGTACCAGTGAAGTCATAACTAGAACAAATCATAAGAGAAACAGCATGCTATAGCAAGAACGAATAGGTATCCTCACCTTATATATGCATCCCATGTCCTTTTAACCTGCACAAAACAATGGATTTCCTCAAGAAAATGTTAGTCATTAGGATAACTGCAGGTTTTTACTCCTATTATAGTCTAAAATACTTACTGTTAGGGATTTAGGTGGCAATTTACGATTAGTTACAACTGCAGGTTTTTATCTTTTATTAACTGTTGCAACCACCGCTAAAATCCTTATTTCTGGTAGTGAGCTACCATATAACACCTAATCATAGATTTTGACTATAAAATATTTGCAGTACCTGTAAGATATGAGAAATTTGACAAAGTACATGTCAAACTCACATCTATTAAGTATGCCCATATCCAGGGACGGATTTAGTTAAGGCCCAGTGGGGTCATGGCTCCAACTGAATTTTTTTTTTATATATATATTTTATCTTAAAATTTTTGATATTTTGTATTTAGTCCCTATTGATTTATTTTTTTTACTTTATATACCACAGAATTTAGATTTCTTTACAACTAAGTCCCCACTGAAAATTTGCTTTAAATCCCAAAAAAATAAATATATATCATTTATACCCCAAAAAAAATAATTTTAGCCCCCACTAACACGGATCCTTAGATCCATCACTGCCCATATCAGTATTGCTGCCATGATATTTGTGATCAAACTCAGTTGGTAAATTGGTCACCTAATTATATGCGCCGCCATAACCATGTTCTTCTGATCCTAATTTTCAAGCTTCTGTCATTGACAACCCCGGATTTCCCTTTACTTTCATCGTCAATTTTCTGGTCATGAATTTCCTCATTTCCAGCTTTGTTATTTTTCAACTCTTTCACCATCGCTGAAATTCACACCGTTTCAAATTTAAACTATCTCTTATAGTAGCTGCATTAGCATGTCAGATTCAATTATAATAAGTTCCAAATTACAAATCAAGCATAGAACTCCAAATTTTTTTTGAAGTGTCCTTGTTTTTTATATATTTAACATTTTAGACATATTTTATGCAAAAGTATATGGATAATAGGATATTCTCATGCTCATTTTTGGTAGAATGGAAACTATCCCTTAGTATTGTAATAGGAAGAAAAATCAGATTAAAGTTTGAATAATATGGATTTTAGTTCCAATTAAGGTGCAAACTCCACTCTAACAAAGCGATCTGTGAATGTTTTTTACAGGACCTGTCCTAATACATTTTTCACTTGAAGCATTGTATTTACTTCTTAAAATATAGATGAATAATTTAGCAATTAAATTGACCAAATAGTTTTTCTCTTTTCTTTTTAATAAGAGAACTCTTTAAATGTTTTCGGAGTTAAATAGAAAGAGACCTTGTTGAGATGTTAGTACTTAGAAAGAGAACTCTTAGAATGGCAGTTATTGTTATCAAAATCACATGCATACTGTTTATATATATAAATTACAATTACGTAAAAAGGAAACTGACCCGAATACGAAAGTGCAAGAAGCGAAAGAAAATTCGAGCCTTGTGTGATACCACAGTTTCCTTAAGGCAATATTGTTCCCTCTCCAGTGCTCAAGGTTTACGAACAATGGCCTCCCAAGATAGAACGGATTTCATTTTCAAAGAAGTAGCACTCCAATCTTTGAAAACTAGCGAACACAATTTCTGTGTTTGTACTCAAACCAAAGACTCCAGAATATATGTATGTATGTAACAGAGAGAGACTAACCAAATAGATAAGAAAAATAATTATTTTTAAAAGTTCAAATCAAAATTGAACTCTGGCCTGGTCTATTTATAGACATTGAAGAGGCACATAAACTGTAGTTGCAATGGTTTGAAAGAGGTATTGAAACTGTTTTAGCACTGGTTGGAGGTGAAGAGTCATTCCAACTTCCAAACAGTTAATGCACATTTCTCTGTAAAACTGGGTCAAACCCATATCCATATTAGTAGTAGATTAGGTTATATAAATTAAATTTCTCATTCAATATTCCAACAATCCCCCACATGAATGGAAATTAGATTTTCAACATGTAAATGAATATGCAGACACTAGTTCGAGTACAATGAAATGTTACTGTATCAGGATAAGTAGCCTTAGAGTCTTGAACTTTCCCTTGTGAAAGACTATCGGATTTACTGGCTAATCAGTGGACATGATGCCTTGAGTTGTCAGCTGTTTGTGTAAACCAAGACAATAGAATTCACACAGTTCCCCTTCGAACACAGTTGGTTCTCACGTTTGTGTCCATTTTGGCATTGGACATCACTTGGTTTCATGAATATTTGTTAGAAAATTCCGCCTTAAAAAAATCCTCCTAGAAACGGCCCCTTCTACTCACATAAGTGATTCTATTAGGAATTTTTCCTCACTTGGATTTGTCCAAGTCATAGACATCATTAAAAGCATAGCTTACCCTAAAATATGCATTGTCTCATCATAGGAATGGGAAGGAGTTTAATTTAATCTCCACAGTGCTTTTAACTAAGTCACGCACAATTCGATTGTCCCTTTGAACCTAGATCTTGGGATCTCCAGTCAACTAGGTTGGGTTGCCATTATGGTGTCTTTTAACCCAGAGGCTTCAAGCCCATTCCCCTCGATGATCTTTCAACTTGCTCTCTTGTCAAACCTCTAGTTAACGGATCCGCTATATTATCCTTAGACTTTACATAGTCAATAGATATTATACCATTTGAGAGCAATTGTTTTACGGTATTATGTCTACGACGGATATGTCTAGACTTATCATTATACATGAGATTTTGAGCTCTTCCAATCGTAGATTGACTGTCACAATGTATACAAATAGCTGGCACTGGTTTCTGCCAGTTTGGAATGTCCTCTAAAAAGTTACGAAGTCATTCTGCTTCTTCTCCAGCTTTGTCCAATGCAATGAATTCAGATTCCATTGTGGACCGAGCAATACATGTTTGCTTTGAGGACTTCCAAGACACAGTTGCACTTCCAAGAGTAAAAATATATTCACTAGTGGATTTTGAATCTTTGGAGTCAGATATCCAATTAGCATCACTATATCCTTCAAGTACAGCTAGATATTTTGTATAATGCAAACCATAATTTTGAGTATACTTCAAGTATCCCAAAACTCTTAGTATTGCATTCCAGTGACATTTACCTGGGTTGCTTGTGTATCGACTCAGCTTACTAACAGAGTATGCTATATCAGGTCAAGTACAATTCATAACATACATTAAACTTCCTATGATACGAGCATATTCCAATTGTGAAATGTCTTCATCATTGTTCTTAGAAATTTTAATGTTTACATCCACAAGTGTCCGTGTTAGACTTATCCCATACTTCTTAAACTTGTGAAACATTTTCTCTATATAGTGAGATTGGGATAACACAAGTCCTTCTGATGTTCTAGAAATTTTAATTCCTAAAATAACATTAGTTATGCCAAGATCTTTCATGTCAAATCTACTCATTAACATTTGCTTAGTAGATTTGATTACATCATTATTACTGCCTATAATAAGCATGTCATCAACATATAGACATAAGATGACATATGTATTATAATAACTCTTGACATAAACACACTTGTCACATTCATTTATTTTGAACCCATTTGACATCATAACACTGTCAAATTTCTCATGCCATTGTTTTGGCGCTTGCTTTAGTCCATACAATGACTTTACAAGCCTACACACTTTTCTCTCTTGGCCAGGAGAAATGAACCCCTCGGGTTGTTCCATGTATATTTCTTCATCTAATTCACCATTTAGAAATGTTGTTTTTACATCCATTTGATGTATTTCTAAACCATTTAACGCTGCTATAGCAATTAGCATACGAATGGACGTTATTCTAGTAACTGGTGAATAAGTGTCAAAATAGTCCAACCCTTCTTTTTGCCTATAGCCTTTAGTTACGAGTCTTGCCTTATATTTGTCAATTGATTCATCAGGCTTCATCTTCTTCTTGAAGATCCACTTACATCCCAATAGTTTATTGCCTGGTGGAAGATCTACCAGTTCCCATGTATGATTTTGCATAATGGACTCAATTTCACTATTCACAGCTTCTTTCCAATAAAATGTTTCAGGTGTAGACATGGCCTCCTTATAGGTTTGAGGTTCATTCTCTACCAGATTGATAACAAAATATGTCCCAAATGACTTAGTGATTCTTGCTCTTTTGCTTCGTCTGGGTTCTATAGATTCTTGGTCTATATGTTCCTGACTATCTTGAGTCATATCACCAAATGACCTTTTCTGTGAACTTGAATCTGATGTCCTTTTATATGGAAATACATTCTCAAATAATGTAGCATTCCTTGATTCAATTATCGTATTTACATGTACATCAGAAATCTCAGATTTATTAACAAGAAACCGATATGCACTGCTATTGTGGGCATAACCAATGAATACACAATCCACGATTTTTGGTCCTATTTTCACCTTCTTAGGTTTAGGAATTGCCACATTTGCTAAGCACCCCCACACTTTTAAGTATTTATAGGAAGGCTTATAACATTTCCATAACTCATATGGGGTTTTAAAAGTTTTCTTTTGAGGCAGTTTATTAAGAATGTAATTAGCAGAAAGTATAGCTTCCCCCCACAAGTTTTATGGTACACCCGAACTTAGCAAAAATGCATTCATAATTTCTTTTAAAGTTCGATTTTTCCTTTCAGCTACACCATTCGATTGAGGTGAGTAGGGAGCTGTAGTTTGATGAATAATTTCATGTTCTTTACAGAACTCCTCAAAAGGAGATTCATACTCACCACCCCTATCACTTCTTATAGCTTTGATTTTCCTGCTAAGTTGATTCTCAACTTCAGTTTTATATTGTTTGAAAATATCAATAGCCTCATCTTTGCTTCTTAGCAAATAAACATAGCAATATCATGTGCAATCATCTATAAAAGTAATAAAATACTTTTTTCCTCCTCTAGTTTCCAAGAACTTTAGATCACATATATCAGTATGCATTAGTTCTAGAGGCTCAGTACATTTTTCAACCTTTTGAAAAGATTTTCTTGTTAATTTCGATTCCACACAAGTCTCAGATTTATGATTTGGGTCAATTTTATACTTAGGCAAATCATTTAAGTTAATTAATCTACGTAAAGTGTCATAATTAACATGGCATAATCTAGCATGCCAAATATCAAAGGACTCAAGCATATAAGCAGAAGAAACTGTGTTATTGATCTTATTAGCCGTTGGTACAACAGTCATAACATTTAGCTTAAACAACCCATCACTGAGATATCATTTTCCTACATAGATTTCATTCTTAGTAAGTACAAACTTATCAGACACAAAGACAAATTTAAAGCCATTTTTGTTTAGTAGAGATCCAGACACCAGGTTCTTGCGAATATTCGGCACATGTAGCACATTATTCAGAGTCACCTCTTTTCTAGAAGTCATTTTCAGGATCACTTTTCCACTACCTTCTACCTTAGAAGATGAAAAATTACCCATAAAGAGTTGTTCTCCATTTTTCATAGGTTGATAAGTAGTGAACATCCATTTATTGGCACAGATATGACGAGTAGCACCAGTGTCCACCTACCACTCTTTGTTATTACCCACCAAATTGCACTCTGAAACCACGGCAACAAGGTTCATATCGCCTACATCATTTGCAAGTCGATCTGCCTCAGACACATTCGCTTGAGCTCTAGTGTTCCTGAAGTTCCTTGGCTTTCGACAGTCTTTGGAAAGATGTCCCAGCTTTCCACAATTGAAGCACTTGCCTTTGAACTTCTTAGATCCTTTACTTGGACCTTCTTCACTAAACTTTCTCTTTTTAGTCTTTGAAGTTGATCCTTCCTCCACAATGTTTGCTTTTGACTCCATAGGATGCCATACACCACTTTTCTTTTCAGACTTACGATTGTCCTCTTCAATCCTCAGGCGAACTATCAATTCTTCAAGCGTCATCTCCTTGCGTTTATCTTCAGGTAGTTCTTAAGATCTTTCCAAAGTGGTGGTAGTTTTTCAACTATAGCCGCTACTTGGAATGACTCACTAAGAAACATACCTTCTGCATGAATGTCATGAAGAAACACTTGAATCTGTTGCACTTGGCTGAGTACGGTTTGGAATCTATCATTTTAAAATCTAAGAACTTGCCAACAATGAATTTCTTCGTGCCAACATCCTCAGTTTTATATTTTTTATCCAATGATTCTCATAATTCTTTTGCAGTTTTCATACCACTGTATACATTGTACAGTGTGTTATCTAATCCATTTAGGATATAGTTCCTGCACAAGAAATCAGAATGCTTCCATGCATCCACTGCAGCCAGTTTATCTTTATCAGTTTCACCCTCAACCACTGTTGAAATTGCTTTCATTAAAAACTTGGCCAGATTCAAAGTAGTGAGATAAAATAGCATCTTTTGTTGCCAACGCTTAAAATCTGAGCCATTGAATTTTTCAGGCTTCTCCCCATAAGGCACAGTCACAGTAGTAGGATTACTAGTGGCCATTTCTGTTACACAAACAAAAGTTCAATTTTTCAGAATCAAAATTCTGTTTTTTCCCAAAGTAATAAAAGATAATTCTACCATATTTGAAGCAGTCGTGAAACCGTTCGGTTATGAATTTTCTTATTACCATAAACCAATTATATATTTTATTATATAAACTTATATATATACAAAAATTATATTTATAGTTTATATAAAAGAATATATATAATCGAATAAAATAGTAATATCAATACTATTTCTAGATTATATATAACAAATATAATATTATATTATATTGCATATTATATAACACTGAAATTACATGCCATATTATATATAGCAGGTTTAACTTAATATAAAGCCAATGTGATTAAAATAAGAAATCAAGTCATACAAGTAATCTTGTTTCTTTTCCACATATTAAGTCGGTCACGTTACATGCTTAACATGATATATACTTGAATTATATATATATGCTCACATATTCATGTAAATAAAGAGTCGTCTTTTCTATAAGTCAAGATATTTATATTAGACACGAAATAGTATAAAATTCAAACTCTATCTTAATCATGTAACAACAGAATATATAATCGAATAAATGAATATATATATATATATATTATTTTTCCAGATTATAATACATATATATAGAATACAATATACTTATATACACAAATTGTATACCACATGAAACAATAATAAAATACAGTTTCGTATAAATTAGAACTGTAAATATATATGTATACACACGCAAGTACATATCAGATTACACATTAACTGAAATCATTTTTAGTACGAACAATTAACACATTAGTGTAATATAATGTTAGTTAATGTTGTTCTGATCCTACTTCCATTATCTCTGCATATATTTAAAAGATATATATATATATATATATATATATATATATATATATAGATACATATATCCAAATCTGTGTTTATATAAAATCGAAACACTGTTCTAAAACAATTCTATACAAAATCAAATTCAATTATTGTTAACACTACTACAATATGCGGACTCTATAAACTAGTTGTAAATATGAACTAAAACACTCAGTATAAACAAGGCCGAAAACAGATATATATATATATATGTGTGTGTATATACGTAACCAACCTAGTAAATATAACCAATACTGTAATAATGTAAATAAACAAACAGAATTGTATTACAGTATCAACAATACAACAATAAGTATATATGTTTATAATTGCATGCAACATAATTTGGATTTAATTCGAAGTCAGAGAATATATGTAAAACTAGTAAACATGCAACCAATATATATCATATATTACACTGTTTTACGAAAACAGACTCTATGTATATACACAGAAAACATAACAGAATTTGCAATATATAATCAGACGAACAGTATACCGAATATGTAAATAACATTATATATATATGTAACAGCAAACAGTAAACAAGATAAACAAATATTGCCTTAAGATTATTATCAAAATCACATGCATACTCTTTATATATATAAATTACAATTACGTAAAAAGAAAACTGACTTGAATAAGAAAGTGCAAGAAATGAAAGAAAATCTGAACCTTGTGTGACATCACAGTTTCCTTAAGGCAATATTACTCCCTCTCTAGTGCTCAAGGTTTACGAAGAATGACCTCCCAAGATATAACGGATTTCGTTTTCAAAGAAGTAGCACTCCAATCTTTGAAAACCAACAAACACAATTTCTGTGTTTATATCAAATCAAATTTGAACTCTGGCCTGGTCTATTTATAGACATTGATGAGGCACGGAAACTGTAGTTGCAATGGTATGAAAGAGGTATTGAAACTGTTTTGGCACTGGTTGGAAGTGAAGAGTCACTCCAACTTCCAAATAGTTAATGCACATCTCTCTACAAAACTGGGTCAAACCCATATCCATATTAATAGTAGATTAGGTTATATAAATTAAATTTCTCATTCAATATTCCAACGGTTATACCGTTACTGCAAATGTAACTGCCATTCATGGGTTAGATTTCAATACCTCGATATACTTTTGTCATCCTAGCAAGTCGAGCATATAGCAAAAACAACAAGACTACTTCGGAAAAGAAAAAAAAAAAACCTTTTCTGTAATAATGGGAGTAGATAATTTACATATAAAGATATAATATAACATAAAAACAATCACTATAATTTATTCACAAGCACACCATAAATATTATGTTAGTCACACAATTTCAAACATCTCGTTTGATAGAAGCACTATAGTCAGTCTGGTCATCATAGTACTTGGACCACAGCATCACACCTCCATACTTGGCAGAACCCTTGATTGCTGGCAGCACTTTGGAAGTCAAATCGGTTACCGGAATGAAACCGCTCCCTGCAGCCTCAGGGGCTGCAGGCAGTCCTAGGAAAATCTTCGTGGCCGGTATTGCTGAAGTCCACACCTTCCAAGCATCCTCCAGATTACTCAAATCGCCCTCGCTGTACTGACAAGGCGGATTATTATAGAATTGCACCCACACATTGTCGAAAAGGCCGGTCTTCAGGGCACCCCCGACCCAAGCATCAGGAAAGGGGCACTGAGGTGCAGCTGTTAGGTACACTTTCTTCCCGCGCTTGCTATATCCCGAAAGGTACCTAGCAAGATCATCCCAATACTGGCCTGTCCCGCCCTCGATGTCAAAGTCAATCCCGTCCAAAACAGCATTTCCAAGAGGGCGCGACGAGGACTGTCCTCCCAAGAAATTGTTCCACAAATAAGTTGCGACTTCCCTGGCGTCCTCGGACGAGGTCAGGGAGTAGCTCCCGGCCCCTCCTCCTATCGAAAGGATGACTTTGATCCCTTTGGCTTGGCACGACTTGATGTCCGAGCTCAAGCCTACGCACGCGTTGCTGTAGGGATCGCAATGGCCGGCTAGATTGATCATGGGGGTTTGGCCATTGCCAAATGTGGATAGAAATGCTATGTTTACGAAGGCATAGTTGCCCGTGGCACATGTCTCGGCCAACGTGCCCTCATTGCCGTTCTGACCCCAGTAGATGGCGATGCCACCGGCGTCAGAAGCAGTAGCTAGGACTAGCATTAGTAAGGAGAGGCATAACATTGATTTAGCATAGTGAAATGCCATTTTGAGCTAGTTTTGCTTGGACTTGAATCACCTTTTTTGTATGTTTAGAAGCTGTGTTGTTTTTGTGATGAACTATTTTAGAGGTGAATTGGTTTTATAGGAGAAAATTGTTTGTCATGTGAAGACTAATGTTTTGTGCTTGTGCTTAAGAGGCCGTGGGTTAACTGTTACTTACTTTGAAGCTATTGTTGGAATTTTAACAAATACTGTTGGCTTTGCGTAGAGGGTATGTAATTAGAAACCAAACAAAACTTCATTCCACAATATTTTTATTTTTCTGATATTAAAAGATGAGGAATGCTAATATGTCCTAAACATTTTTTGGTCGTCTCTAATAAGCATATTTTTTTTCAATCAATTCTCTAAGTATTGGTTCAACTATTTGCACATTAGTTTAAAAAAATGATCTAGAAACTTTATACATTTAAAAAAATCTCCATATTAAACTTGTTTGTTTGCTCTTAAGTCAAAGTCTCTTTTATACAAAAGGTATTATATATAAGAAAGAGAGTTAAAAAAAAAATTCACACTCAAGAAAGAGGTTTTATAAAAAAAAAAAAAAAAAAAAAAAAATGTCAGAAGTGGGATTTGAACCCACGCTCTCTCACGAGAACCAGAACTTGAGTCTGGCGCCTTAGACCACTCGGCCATCCTGACCTTATTGATCAATTCTTTTACCATATAATTAATAACTGCAGGAAGAAACCCAAGACCGCTTTTCGATTCTATTCACAGTGCCCTCTGTATCTGTTAGGGTTCGGATGCTAAAAGAGAGTCGAAACTCGTTAAATCAAACAGGTAATTTTCTCTGTTCTCATTCCATTGGGTGCGCACACACATATACATACATGTGTTTGTATATCTCTATATATTTATGTTCATTTAATTCATGATTTTGGTGTATGACTAGTTTATTCAAGCAATTAGCATTTAAATCCCCAGAATCTAGTACTACCGAGGAACTACTTTGTGTGTGTCTGGTTTTGTCTGTTTTTATAAGTTGAATGTATAATTTCTTGTGTCTCATTTGGCTCTGCATATATATATATATATATATATATCTTTAGTTATGAATCCAGTAACTCCAATGAATCGAGCTCCATTTATGGCGACCGAGGCTCGGCCATGGTCTCCAATGCTACCTCCTCATCCGCCACTGTCTAGCACTTTTTGGCAGACCAGTAATGTGCATGATCACCTTCAAGAATTGCATTACACTATCGATCTTGCGAAAGCAATGTAAGTAATCATTGTTTTAAATTTGAATTGAAGTGATTAAAATTGAATTCGGAGTTAAATGATCTGTATTTGTATGCTAGTGAAGTTTATAGAGTTAATAATCTGGGTTTTAATTGATTTATATATTCCAAAACACTACAGGCAAAAAGAATTAGAGATGTTGACTATGATTAAAGATGATAAAAAGTCTACGGAGGGAATAGATAGTGGGGCAAATGAGACTTCGATTTGTGGGTTTGCTAAATTTCTGAAAGACGGTAGGTTTAATTTGGTGTCACGGGAGTCACTTTCATTGGAAGCTGCAAATGCCTTAATATCAAAATTACGAACTCAGCTTGAGCCATTTAAAGTGGTTACTGATGAATCGAGTCTGTGGGAGGAAAAATCTGCGACAGCTAGATTAGCAGATAAGATACAGAAATCCAAGAGAAACAAACTTTGGCGGAAAAGAAAGAGAAAACGGGTCGCGGAAATGCTTGCAGAGGTGGTTACATTTGCTACCTGTTTTGTCACTTTTTATTTACTTATTGGTTAAGATTATTATTTTATGTATCCTAGAATTATTTGTAATCTTGTAATGACCTTCAGGAGCGTGAGCGATTTGACCAAGTTGATCAAGAAGCTGATGAATGGAGGGCTAGAGAGATTGCCAAGGATATTGCAAAACAAAAGGTACTGAAAAGTCGTTTATTTCTTGTATGTAACTTGAGTATTATGTTCCTCGATTTCTGGGACATCCTATTTCATCTTAGGACTTTCGAAAATTTCATCTTTTGCGTGTTGAATATGTAATATATTATCACCAAGTTAGGTTTTAGGTGGTTAAATTCATGCTATGTCATCTAGTTCGGATTCCGATGTGTGTTAATTATTTTCAGTATCGGTTCTAAAAGGATACTTTGCATTGTGAGGCTTATGGTGACTTTGCACCCTTTTAAGCTTGCCTTAATTCTTACACATGAAGGAAATAGGGTTATTTTTATTAAGACTTGAATTATTAAAGAAGACTCCTATTGTCAGCTCTCGGGAAGTTGGTAAAGCCATTGTATGGGTTGAGGATTATAAGTCCTTGGTAAGAAATAGAGGCTCATCTATATATTTTTAAAAGCATTCTTTCTGTCCACCATTAGATTTAGTACAGAGGCTTCTCTTTAAAAATATGTTAACAAGTAAAAGCCTTGTGTTAGTCATTGCACTTTGGTCTGTGCCCGTGATTATTCTCAAGTCAAGAAGAAAGTAGATTAAATGAAACAAGGGGGTCCATCTAATTCAGTTTTCTAAAAGAGTTCTTAAGAACTCCAATATCAGATAAATAAGACTGATATCTGAGAACAAGCTTTTTTAAACTGAGTTTTCACAAAATTGTCTACCAAACAACTTCTGTACTGTTATCTGAATTTTAATAATCTATATCATATACTGTTCTCTGAAAACTGAACCAAACAGGCCCAAGATTTTTGTGATTATCATTATTGATTACCATCACTAATAGGCATCTATTGTCTTAGTGCCCTTATGTCCTTGTGTTATCACATGTTCTACTGTTCTTTTATAGTTTTCTGTTGTAACTGTTGTCTAATAACTTGCCTATCTAGCTTGTCTGGTTATTTGATTTAAACTATACAGCAGTTTCATGCAGTAATAAACATTTGTGACTCAGATTCTGATTGGTTCCTTGTTTATGGTCATGATTTTAATCAAGCAACTGAAAGTTTTGCATGCTGTATTCACTGCTAAATCTTGTTGCTCTAGTAACTGAGGATGTTTGTGCAGGTAGAGAAGATGAAGGAAATTGCAAAGCATAAGGCAGAAGAGGAGAGAAAAAGATTGGAGTCTGAGGTGAGTTAGTAGAATGCACTTCACTACATTAGAAGCTGCTACCTCTCTTGTCATTCATCCGTTAGGTTTTAATCTATATAAATCTTAGTTAGAGCGTGACATGATAGTGTTATCAGAAACTTTGTTTACTACGTTTGCTGTTTTCAAGTAAGGATCCTCATCCCAACTTTCGAATTGGCTATACGGGTCTTTTCAGCATTATTACACGGTTGTGGCATTTCTTGTGTAAACCTTTAACTTGAACTGCGTCACTCCCTACCTGCTGGTGGTGGTTGTTGCATGTGATATTCGTTTTGCAATATTATTTTTCTATATCCGTTTTGTTTTGCTCTAAGTATTATTATTTACCACATCCCTTAATTCTAAAAAGAATGGGCCATTTTAATGCCCCATTGAGATCATCTGTCTACCTACCATTTGTTTTTGTCAAGGTTTGATTTATATGTTAAATAGGTTACTGGAAATAGTTTGCATTTTGATACTGTACCTCAAAAGAATATGACCATTGAAGTAGTAATAATAATTTGGATGAAACTGGTCAAAGTTTAGAACTGAGACTAGAGTGCTTTAATCTTACATTACTTTTCCAAGTATAGGAGTTGTATTCAGCGTAAGAAGTAAAGAAAATGGAAGGGATTACAAGAAGCAGATAAAAGTGCAGTACTAATTACAACAAATTTCATAGAAGATAAGAAAGTGAAACAATAAAAACTAGAACTCTTGCAACCCAAGAGATTAGGTAACATCATAAGAGAACCAGAAAAGGAGAAGATTACACGAAGTTGGGGTACATAACCGATTGCCAAAGAGGGTAAGAGGCAAAAGCCAGCAGCGAGTTTAGGACCAGGTCACACCTGAAAGACCCAAAGGCAGGCTAGTGTGTGGGCTTCGGAAGTGTCTGCCCCACCTAGAGAAACAATTCAACCTTTCAAACACATCTTTCCAGTTATTTAATGGGTGAGTGAAGCAGTAGTTATGTCCTGCTTGACACCTTGCCAATCTGATGAGCGGTTAGAAAACTACCCCTGCTCCATGCCCAGGGGTAGTTTTACTGCCCGTCTCCAGATCAACACGTGACCTGGTCAGAGAACTCACTAAGACTGCTGATAAAGTTGGCAGAAAAAGAAAGGGAGCAATTGGTTATATCATGGACACATCACACTTCTGGATTTTGGGATTGAAATTGAAGTCCAGTTGACATGTCACATCGATAGCTCTACACATAGACACATGTCCTCTTAACCAACCATTATTCCAGTTGCTGCTGCTTCCGTATCCCTATGCATGAAGCTCGCATCAAGACCAAGCTAATGCTATGGACTTGACACTTGATTGGATACAACCCTCAGTTTCTGCAGAGAAGCTCGTGAAAACCTTCAACCAGAAGCATAAGAATAATCTTTGGCACGCATATTCATTGTCACGATATTAAGACCACCCACAACCTACTGGTGCACCATGTCACTGAAAAGACCATACCCATGCTCAACTGCTTAAGGCAATAAGCATGACCTCCATACACCCAAGTAACTGGCCCAAAGCCATTGTTACCTACAGCTGCCAGTGTGCAGTATGCCCCTCACAGACCTTTCACTGCTTTGACAGAATGGGGTGGAGAAGTAAAGAGTCATGACCCGCTCCTTGTCTCAGTGGCAATCATGGAAAAAGTTGGTTTACTCAGAGGCATGATCTGCCCACAAATAGTGTCAAGAGAACAGAGGGACTGAAGCAGTAAATCAAAAGGATCTGGTGTGAGAAATAAACAATAAGCACAGCCTCAAACTAAAGCCAGTGCAGCTATGATCAGCTGGAACATGACATGACTTATGATCATTCACCTTCTCTCCCAAGGAACTACAGCTGCTTCTCATGCCATGGCTTCCATGGAACACCATTTCCGTGAGATCGTTAGAGCTGTTCTATGCAGGGGCGGAGCTATTCATACTCCCAAGAATTTTCAGAAATTGCATTACTAGCCCCAAAAAATAATTAAATTATAGTTCTGCCAATATGAAATTCTATTTGGCCCCTCCAAATAATTTGAAATATTTATGCAAATTTAGGGAATCTCAAAAAAATTCTACCTTCTGCTACTTGAGACTCATAATAATTATTATACATTTTAATCATCTTTTATAAATTGAATCATCTTACTAATAGTGGTATAAACCACTAAAGTACTTCTTTATTTTGGTGATGATATTTGTATTATTTTCATTAAAGTAATAATGATAAATCTTTCCCAAAGTGAAATTATACTATAATAGAAAATACAAGAAAAATTAATTCTGTAATATAAATAAACCGTGAAATAATTGCAAAAAAGAAAAAAAAACACTTAAAATTTTCTTATATCCATTTTTCATCGTCCATATTCGGTTTGCGCTTTACCCGTCTTTGTAGTTCCGACAGAGCCTTTGAAGGATTGTATTTCTTAGACATTAATTGTAAAATTCTAGTTTCACCCCCCCTAATGCTGATTCCTGGTTCTGCCCCTGGTTCTATGTACCAGATTGTGCTGTAATTTTATAAACTTGGACCCTAGGGTTGTTGCCAACACCTTTTCTTTCCCTATTATAGTTTCTGTTTGAAAAATAAAGTATCAACTTTATGAGGAAAATTGAATAGGTAGACGAACAGTAGGCACATCATGGTAGTCAGATAAATAGATATGGAGGGAGATGGAGGGAGAGAAGCATGCTGATGTATAAACTTTTTACTTGAGAGCCCTCTCTTGTAGATTTAATGCACATCATGGTGCTATACTGTGCATTGGAGATATTGGAAAGTTTAACTCCTTTTAGATGGGGCTCTAGAAATGCTGCAATGTCGAGTCATTACATGCTGTTGCCAATCATATTTTTCTTCTTTCTGCTTTCTTTGTGTTTCTCCTTCTTGGTTGTTATCTAAAAGGAGTTTCTGAATTTCAGCTTGAGCTGGTATTGATGGTGGAAAAGTTGCAAGAACTGCGCTCCATCAGAATCCAAAAATTGAAAAAACAGGGTAATTGATTCAATCCCCCCCTCCCCCAATCTTACTTGTACCCATTATGATTTGTGCCTTGTCTTGTTTGTTTTCATGTTTTTCAATCTTGTTTGCAATATTGCAGATTCTTGGCATGTGAAGTTGTTTCTAATTATGTTCTACATTTAGATCATTTATAATAAGAGTAATCTCCCAGGTGGCAGCTCAGATGCTTAGTTTCTACTTTTTAGAGTTTGATTTAAATAATCCTTGATAAGTGAAAAATGTACAGGACAGGTCCTGTAAAGAAATTCACAGATTGCTTTGTTAGTGTGGAGTTTGCACCTTGGAACTACAATCCATAATTCAAACTTTAATCTGATTTGTCATCACATTACAGTACTAAGGGACAGTTTCTGTTCTACCAAAAAAGAGCGTGATAATATTCCATTATCTGTATACTTCCGACATTTTGTCTCAAATATATGTAAAATGTTTATTATCCATACAAAAACAACAACACTAATTTTTTTTTGAAATTCCATGCTTGATTTGTAATTCGGAACTTATTGTAAGAATTATATCTGACATGCTTATGCAGCTGACTATAAGACATATATTGCTTCTGACGAGATAGTTTAAACTCGAAAATGTGTGTTTATTTTGATTGGAACTCCTTTTCCTTTGCTTCCAGTGTCACAGAATGAGGCTTTAACATATTGAGAATTTGGTGGAAGTTTGATTTGCGCCGTCTTTCACTTTCATATTGGTACTATTTGTCGATGCACCAATAACCACACATAGCTAGCTCTCTAATTCATATTCATGGCTGGTTGTGAAATCATGCAGGGCACTTTTTTCCAGAGGAGGATGACAAGTTTCTTGAGAGAGTTCGAGCTGCTGTTGAGGAAGAGGAGCGCCAAGCAATGGCTGCAGCTGACACTGATGCTGCTAAGGATGCTATTGCGACTGCTGAGGAATCAAGAAAAATCATTCAGCATCATGTGCCTGACTTGAAAGATTTGAACAATAACAAAGCTGGAAATGAGGAAATTCATGACCAGACAATTGACGATGAAAATAAAGTGGACTCTGGAGCAGTTGATGACAAAGAAGCTGGGAAACAAGGATCAGAAGTACATGGTTATGGCGGGGCATATAATTCGTTGGCAAATCTACCAATTGAGTTTTATCACTACTACCACGGCAGCAATACTGATATGGGCACACTTATAGAGGTGATTTTGGCCAGTACCTTGTCAAATTTCTCATATCTTGCAGGGTACTGCAAATTTTTTATAGTAAAAATCTGTGATTAGCTGTTATATGGTAGCTACTTGTATATCCAATGAGCACTTGGGTGCAAAATTTGGTTCATGTTTGGTGAGTGGCCTTTATGATAACCTCTGCATGCACCTCGACATATTGCAGTGGCAACTACTTAACCCCAAAAGAAATTGTAAATTGCAGCCTTTTTTTCATTGTTTATTTTCTGCAGTTTTCCAATTGCAACCTTTTTTCCCGTGTTTTATTCCTTTTCTGCCCTTGGCTTGAGTGCGTTTAAATGCACATGTATAACATCAACCAGATACTTCTCCAAATTTTGGAACCTTTTGCTCAAAAGCAATTTGGTTGTCCCAATTTTATGATCTTTTATTCTGTTTCTCTATCCTAATGACTCCCATTTACCTGAGGAATTCCATTATTTTGTGCAGGTTAGAAGGACATGGGATGCATATATAAGACCAGGTGGAAGGTGAGGATACCTAGTCATTCTTGCTATAGGATGCGTTTCCCTTGGTATTTGTTCTAGTTATGACATTACTGTTCACTTGTTGGAACATGTGAAGGTGTCTTGAGGAGTTGGAATTCGATCTGCTTGTCAGTTCACCTTGAAACAGTTTCCATGGAGATGATAAAGAAGGGATATATTTTCTTTCTTCCTTGAATCACTACCCTAACCCTAGTGCAGCCACTAAACCGTCAACAACCACCTGACACCGCGTCCAATTTCACTGATATTGGCACCACCACTATGTCCGATAAATCTTAATAATATTTCCGGTGATATTCAATAATCATCAAAGGTGTCTCATAACATATAAATAATATTCAATAATCATCAAAAGTATCTCATAGCGTATCATTCATCCACATATATAGGCATAGCATCGATGCCTATTAGGAACATAAAGCCCTAAAAAGATATGAAAAGTAGAACAATAATAAAAACTATAAAATAAAATTCTAGAATCATCCTGTAGATCGACGCCTATAGTAGGTGCCAAGGCCCTGTGGATCAGGATCTGCATCAATATGTTTTGTAGAGACCGGCATTCTTTATAAAGTTAAATATTTTATTTTGATGCATGAAATAATGCAGTTTTGGTTTCTGCTGAATCAAAATAACAACCGTTACAGATTATCCAAATTTTACTAATTATGTGGAATTTGGTGCAGCCGAATACCAGGTCACTGGGTTCAACCACCGCCACCAGCAGACGAGACATGGGCATCCTACCTGGTGAAGCCTAAATGACTTCTCGAGTTATCTGGACTACACTATTTGCAAGTGGGACAGGTATGGTTGAAAAATATAGTCTAGGAGAGTTGAAGGATGGTAAAAGACAAGATTCAGCTCAGATACAGTACAAATAAATAGAATTTGACCCTCTTTCATTTTTGTGCTTTCAAAGTATAGTTCTTTATTCATTCTACACAAAATGATGGTGTTGGTATTCATGTTTTGAGAACATTCCTTCATTTTGGAGTGTTTTTCATGGTCTGAAATTATAATCTGTCTGAGGGGGAGCCCTTGGCGCAACCGTAAGCTTGCTCCATTGTGACTTGGAGTTCACAGGGTTGAAATAAGGAAACACATGTGGAAGTTAAGTTGCGTAGATTTGACCCTCTTCTTACCCCCATAATGGCGGGAGTCTCATGCATTTGGTTTGCCAGGTAAACTGTTTCGTGCTTGTAGGAATGCACATATGAGCTCCCCTGCTTTCTTTTTATCCTTTTCGGCTCTTGAGCTTGGTGATGGTAGAAAAATTTATATTATTATGCCTGAATTACATTAGGCATTTTGGATCTTACGAAATGGAGTAGAGATTTTCTTTGCATACTAATTGCTTCACATGGTAGTGTTCTAGCGTCTGGAAACATGTGTGCCCTGGTCAAAAGCATATCAATAATAATTTAACATACTGACTCTTAAGAACTCGATTTAAATTTGTTTACCTTTATTAATAGGTGCTGTGCCATTCTGACTTGGAAATTTTTTTCTCCAAACAACGATCATGAACCGATTCGTTCAGTTAAAAGGCATGGACATGCAAGACACAAGTTACTGAGATGACAGGAGTGCACAACTGCAGCAGCGGCAGTCTCGGGTAAATTCAACTTCCGAATGGGCGGGCGCTCTTGCATATATAGCAGCAGCCATAGTTGGTGTCGCTTTGACTGCCGTCTAATTATAATGTGGTGTCTAGCGCTCAATTTAAATAATAATCAGAAGCCCTTCCATAGAGCGACCTCACATTGCAACTATCATGCACTGGAAGATGCGGAGGAGAGTTTAATTACCGTATTTAGAAATGTAAATTGTCATTTCAAATCATGTATTGTTTGCATTAGAATTGGTAGGTCATAATTTATAAGCTACAAATATTTAGCTGCTGCAGGGTATGCATATCATGACCAGCATCCAGTAGTAGGCATTTTAACGAGGAATGAGTATTGTTGACATGTAGTTTGTATGATTATGTTGTAGATTCTTGTATTATGATTTATCTACCTTTGGGGAAATAAAGTTCAATTATGTTTGCGAATTGTCTATAATGATTTGTTTAATTTAAACCAAATGTGTTTTGCTGAACTATTATATAGTGTTATTATATAGATGCTAAGTGTAATTGGATACTAGCTAAACTAGTGAAAATTCGTCACAACAAAATAGAGGAATAGCCGGCTTTTTACATCTTACATTGCAATCACAAAATAGTCAACAATTAGCCCTAGGGTAATTTTCATAAAATTTCTTTGGGTTTCAATTTTTTATCAAATAACCCTATTACCCAACTTCCTTCAGTTTTAAAACTGCTCAAATATCGATGTTCGTGAATTTTATGATCCAGTTGAAATCCAACGAATCGAATTGAATCAAATCTGATAAAGAATTGGGTCCATCAATCAGATTGGACTTTACTACAATCGATCATAAGATACGGTAATCACTTTTCCGGTAGAATGGAGTATTTTATTTCTCATTTTACCCTTGTTGTACCTTATTCTATCCCTTTTTATATAAGAGTGGCATTTAGGGAGGTTGTTAAAACGGGTCGGATTCACGATCTGAGATAATAATCAAATAGAGTATGACGTAGATTTTAAGAAACTTTCTATTGGGTTCTCAACTCTTGAGAATTTAGCCCAACCTAGTCCATTATAATTCACTGCAATATTGAAAATAATAATAATAATCACCGCAATAGCTTAATTCACAAAATAAATAAAGCGTCCCTATTATGGTTAGTACTCAACACGCCATTGCAATTCCTAGTAAATAAGTATTTGTATTTGTGTAATTAATATCGTCTTCAGATCTACCAAAACGTTTCACAGATCGATTCGAACCTCTTCCTCTAAGTTGTGGCCACGTGAACTCAGAGACTCCTCTCTTCTCCTCCATTTCTCTGAGATCAATCGATCGAATGATGTGGAGTTCAATCGCCAATTTGAAAGAAAATCTCAATAAAATCGCACTCGATGTTCATGACGATGAAGATGAAGATGACTATCAATATCAATCCCCAAACATCAACAATTCGCGCCACCGACGCGACTCCTCCGCTTCCGATCGCCCAATTTCTCACACCCCGCCTTCGCATTCACCCCTCGCCAATGGTTTTGATTCCCCATATATTTCTGAGGTATAGATAAATATATATATATATATGTGTGTGTGTGTGTGTGTGTGTGTAGCGTATTTGTATTGATGTATTGTTTTCTTTTTCAATTCTCTCATTTTCGGTGGTTGTTGCAGATTGAACAATACAAAACAGAGATTAAGAGGCTTCAAGAATCTGAGGCTGAAATCAAGGCATTATCTGTTAATTATGCAGCTTTATTGAAGGAAAAAGAGGTATTTTATTTTATTTTTTTCTTGCTGCTTTTGGTTGGCTTTTTATGCAGTTTGTGAAATTTTTAATTGCTATTACTGATTAGTTTTTCTAAGGTTCTAATCTGGTATGGAAATGATTGATATAAGAATTTAGGCATTGGGTTTAAAGCCCATATATGGTACTTTTACATGTAACTTGTTAGTTATCTTGGTCAGTTTTTAACATAAAGATATTTGTAAGTGCTAGATCTAATAGCATAACTTACCAAAATATTTGTCCTGTGGTTCCATTGCAATGCATGTGCTACGCTTTAAGATACCCTTTGCTTTTAAAACAAATATAAAGATTAATAAAATTTGAGCCAGCAATATGTGAACTAAAAAGAGTTCAAGTTAGACTCAACAAATACTATACTAGTATAGCAGGTTCTAAGTGAATCTTACCTTGATTTCCACCAAGTTTCGAGTGCTCATCAAGTCGATGAACTTCTTAGAGACTGCATCACATCTACTCTTTCCTGTCACGTAGATGTTTCTAAATCCATCTCTCTCTTTGGAAGCTTCTTGCACACCCGCTATGTGTTTTACGCAAAGTTGCATGTTCTCTTGTCATATCATGCTTATCTAAACCCCTCTTCTGTTCCCCCTTTTTGCATTCCATAGGCAAAGTTTCATTGATTTTTCTGTTGGCAATAACAGCAATCCGTGCTTATTAGCAAATTTGCAAGGCTACTCATCAGGCTAGGACTTGTTAGTAAATTTGCGTATATCAAAAATGATATTGTGAATCAGAAAGAAGGGGAAGCAAGTGTTGCCTTTCTCGTATTTTATGCGTCATGGCAATCACCGTGTTTTTTACTGGAAAACCGTAGTAGTTCGAAGGATGAACCTGCAACACTGTGATGAGTGTTTTGACTGTGTTCCAGTTGGACTGCTAAGCCCTGTGTCTATTTAGGGGGACCATTTAAGGCAGAGAACTGGCTTAGTTCAACTCAACCTGCTCAAATAAGTAGTTTGATGCTACTGAAATCAGTTGTATGAGTGGACCATAATAGGCTGTCTCTTGAGTATACCAAACAGATGTTTCCATTCTCTTTGGACTTGAATACATGTATTTAAGGGCTTTACTGCTGCGTCTAAGTACTTGCATCCTTCACTCACTATAAATGGTTTACGATAATTTGAATATAACAGACTTATGCTTTGGTTTCAAAATTATAGCCCTGCTATTGTCAGCAAAAAGGTCCACTTTGAGGGTGGATACAGTTCTAGATGCTTGACCCATATACTTGACTGGTGGATGTTTGATTCGGTGTCAACTATGTCATTAAAACAGAATGACGGGCCAACTCAATTGCCTGGAATTTTTCCGTAGAAAGACTGAATAGTAATCACCTTTCAGCTGTGTTATATGGGAGAGGTTAGGTTTAAATTTAAATTTATACATGGTGTGATTTGTATGAGATGATTGCTGCTTTTAGTTAAAACTTCCATGCCTTATTTGCTTTGTATATTACATTTTAACAGAAAATCTATGTGGCATGTGATTTTTAGATCCTATATATTGCATTGACTGAGCAATTGAGTTACAGGCAAACCTGATGTGTTCAGATGGGTCCTGCCGATTGCTATATCCTTATTTGACTGCATATTATTGCTGATAGCATCCTTCTCCTGTTACTATAAACCGTTTCCTTCTCCTTATTTGACTGCAGTATGGTTATTTTCTACAATTCATTCCTTTTTTTTTTGAGCCGCAGACATTTTCTTTTTTAACTTGTTGTTTAATTTGACAGGATCGGATCTTCAGATTGAATGAAGAAAATGGCCTGTTGAAACAAAATTTAGATGCAACAAATGCAACTCTGAAGGCATCTAAAAATGAGAAGACATCAGCCAATGGCATAAATGTGGTTAAGGTTGGCTTTAACACCTGGAGCTTCTTTAATTCTTTTCAAGAGTTTATTTTTTTGAGTTGTTCAGTAGCAAAAAGGTTGTCACTTTCACTAAAATTTACAACATCAGCTCAACCTTGACATTATTATTATGTACCTGCATTTAGTTTTAATTCTTTTAGTTGGACGTGAATAATAAGGTCATAAACGAATTGAGTTTCTTACAAACAGCTTGATCTTTAATCATCTAAAGCTTGATTTATGTTGGTTCATTAGTTGAACATATTGACTTCGAGCACTTATTCGACTTGTTTACTGGGTGAGCCTAGCCAAAATAATGTTCTCCTTGGCTCATACAGGCTTATGAATGCGCGGCTCATGTGGTCTCGGATAAACCCATATAAGTTTGGCTCGTTAAACGCATCTTTCAGGGTTGTTGTAAGTTCGACAAGGCTGAAGATCTATATGTGTATATCAATAAAGAAACTAAAAAATATAATAAACAAGGTAATAATTTTTTTTTAAAAAAAGTATAATAAAAAATATATAAAAAAGTATATTCCATGACCTATTGCTTTCTGAGCTTGTTATGGACCTGCCTGAGGTGAGTTTAGTGCCCCTGAACAAACCAGATGAGCTGTCTCAAGCTTGACCTTCGTCTTAATCAGAAGTATTCCTTTTGATGGCACTATGAGTTTCAATCGTTACTAGTAAGCTTATTATGCATGTTTAATGAACTACCTGAAATAGTTGCATTACATAGTACATCTTGGCTTTTCGTATTCTGCCTCTCGTGTTTTATCTTCTGTCCGTTTTGGTAACAAAATTGTCATGGACTCTTATTTAGAAGTTGTAATGTAATGATTTTATGTCGTGCAATGTTAATTGTTATTAGGGAGACATTGATTCCATGACATGGTGGTTAGGAGTTGATCTTATTTAATGTATGTCATTCAGTGGACTTTAGTACTGGAGAAGAGTTATTTTACAAAACTTTTGGGGGTGTGAAAGTTACTGCCCTGTTTTCCATACAAGTGGTAGAGTTTGTTTTAGTTTTGGCTGATTTTGTTTGGATTTTGATAGGGAAGCAGCGATCAGTCGCTGAACCGGCAACAGAAAGGTATGACAAAAAATCGTTCCATCACCAACCAAATGCATAATGGCATTGTGCCAAAGCATGACGGACTAAGCAATGGAGTTGCACAGCCTATGCGATCTGATGAATTTCAATGCAACAGGGAGGGTGGTGAAAAGGTAATGGCCAGGTGTCCTTGTCTAACTAAAATTTATCTTCTTGCTTGGGAATTAGTTTATATGATTTTCTTTGCTAATATATGAGTATGCAGTGTGAATTATGATACCCAAACGGGATGGATTTTGTATCTAGCTTGACACAGTTATTTTAGTAATTGTCAACTATTAAACAAAAGAGAAAAGCAGGAAGCAATATTTGTGACATAATATATCTATATCTTCGAAGTGTTTTTCTTATAATTATCGTTATAAATAATATGATTATTATCCTATTTTCTTATGAATATACTTGACGAGAAAGATATTGAATACCTTGTAGGAGCTTGCAGATTTGCTAGAAGAGAAAAACAGATCTCTAGCAGCAATTCAAGCAACACACGAATTTCAAGTAAAACAACTGGGGATGGAACTTGAGAAAGAGCGTGCCAAGCTAGTTAATGTACAGCTAAAATTACAAGGTATTTCCTATTTTTGAACCTCTAGTTCTGGGTGTATACATATTTTCATCTTGAGATTATGGTCTGACATTCTATTTTTGTTCCTAGAGGAACAGAAGTTGAATGGATCTATTCAAGAGAAGCTTAACTCAATAAAAGAGGACAATAAGAAAGTAAGTTCTAACTTGGTTTCTGATCTCCTAGTGATGGCTAATTTTTGTCCTTTTACTCGAATTAGTTAAAGTTGGGACTTACTTTTGTTTATATTTTCATATAGTACTTTATATGTTGTAAATGTGCTGGCATTACCAGACTTAACTGTCAATTGGTGTAATGTTGGGGTTCCATACCTTCAAGTTAGTTAAAGTTATTTAGATTTTTTTTTTCTTTCTAATATCTGGGGATAAAACATCAACTATGTATTATTTTGTATTTTGCGAATGTGATAACATGGCCGGATTTGACTATCAATGGAGGTAGAATTGAGGTTTCATTCTTTCAAGTTTTCTAGAGGGACTGGACCAATGGTTTCGTTGCCAGTGCTAGAAATTACACGCTGGCATGGAGCAGTGACTATGGCTAATCATCATCAACTGTCAAAGGCGAAGTAAAAAGAAAACTAATGGACACAATTTACATGTCTCGTTCCTTATCCATTGGAGTATCTGGGGGAGAGGCCAGATAACTATGAGAAGGATTTGAAACTTATCTTTAGAATTTTCCATATTTCTGCGACTCCAAGGTTAGACCCAACTCAAAGTTGATTAAATGGAAGTTAATCTATAATTTGACCCTACTGGTCTACCCTGAAAGATTTTGAATTGTAATGCAGATCCTGTGTGTTAAGTGTTTTACTAATGTGATAACAACTAGCTTTTGGTGAACTTGGACATAGAATGTTAATATACTTTTTCTACTATATTCTCGTATTCATAAACTAAATAGAGAGATTAAGAGAAGGCACAGCTTTTCATAATAATGAGAGGAAGTGAAGGGGGTCTGATCGGTTGTTAATCATATTCATAACTTGGCATTGGGTTATTGCTTGGTATAATGGTAAAATTTTGAGCTGCAATGCATGTGAACTCAGATTTGCGTACAAGGACAACAAATAGTAAAAAGTTAAATTTGAACTCAATCTACTCTCCCAGCACTCTACATTGGCGAGACTGGAGCTGTGTAATGGGCGTTTTGCTAAAGAGAGATATAATGTGAAAACTGGTAAAAGGGTTTGCACAAATTCAATAACTTCGGAAAAAAGTTTATAGATATAATCTTCATATTCAGAATTTTGTAGTCTGAGATGAGCATCACTGCCAGAGTTTTAAATAATTTTTGTGTGTAGAAAATGAATTTTTTGCAATATATATCTGTCAATATGCAATTTCAGATGGTGTCGCAGTGGCGTGGCTCAATTTACATGGTTCGACGCAGTTTTCAGAGACGAGGGGGGAGGTGGCCGATGACGAAGGATTTCGGTTGGTGTTGCGGCGGTGTGGCTCGATTTACAGGGGTCGACCGCCATGGGTTGAGTTGCGAGCTAAGGGGTGGGTGTGCAATTCCACTGTGGGTGATCGGAGACCTAGCCGATTTAAATGGCGTAGCTGGGAAGAGAAAGGAAAGACGAAAACTGAGGGTCCTTTTCTGGTTCAGGCGAAGGGGTTGCCGTCGGAGGACCTGGTAGGGATGGAAGTGGGCCGAAATGGTGATGCTGGTGTGGAGGACGGGGTGGGGCTGGAGCCTTTTCTTTCCCCTTCAAAGGACTGGGCTGTCTCAGCTGGTGAGAGTTCTTCTTTTACTGATTCGGAGTGTTCCTCTTTAAAGGGTCTTGAGATGGGTGCTATGGGGTTTGGCCACATTCCTGCTGGCATGGACAGTGATGTTAGGTTGTCGAAAACAGGGCCAGTTCGCATGGACAGTGTGGTGGGCAATGAATTGAGTCTTGTGTTGAGTGAGGATGATAATTTGGGTTCTCTAGGGGTGGCGGTTGATGCGGCAAATTTTGAAGTGATGGAGAATGTGAGACCCGTGGTGGTTGATTGCTCGGGTTTTACCTCCCATGAGTGGAGGAAGGAGAATGTGGTGGATGTAGCCGCACATATGGGTGTGGAATTTGGCAATTGCAAGGAGCAAGGGGAGGCTTTGCTATTGGAGTTAATGGATGATAAAGAGGATGGTAGTTGCAAAGAGAAGGCTATTGTTGGTCACCGTCCGCCTTCTCCATGGAAAGGTGAAAGGGAGTTGCGGAACTTTATTTGCACCGTTAATTATGATGGAATGAGTGGTGGAGGGGGTGTGAATGAAGGAGGAAGAGGTGGAGGGAAAATGAGGGATGGAGGATTTTAGCAGTTTCCAAATGAAGTTACGCATGATTTCTTGGAATGTTCGGGGTCTCAATTGCCCGGGCAAGAAGAAGTTAGTTAGGTTGGCGCTTGGAAAGTGGAATGCTCATATTGTTTGTTTACAGGAAACGAAGATGGATGGTAGGGTGGTTAGGAGCTTGTGGGGCAATTGTTTTTTGGATTAGGCTTGCTTGGAGTCTAGTGGTGCTTCAAGGGGTGTGATTGTGATGTGAGACAGGCGGTGGGTTTCCTTGAGGGACACCCGCAAGGATCGGTTCTCGATTTATTGCTCTTTTTCGATGGTGAATGATGGTTTTCGATGGGTTTTCTCCGGTGTGTATGGTCATGTTGATGATGGGATGAAGGGGGTGTTGTGGGAAGAGTTAGGTGATGTGAGGGAGGCATGGCATCTTCCTTGGTGTGTGGGTGGTGATTTCAATGTTATTAGGTCCTTGTCGGAGAGATCTTCTGGAGGGCGATGGACTTGGGCCATGGAGTTTTTTCGAAGTTCATTGATGGGCAGTCTTTACATGACCTTCCGCTAGTGGGGGGCTCTTTCACTTGTTTCAGCTGCAGGGATGTTCCGACTTTCTCCCGCATTGATTGTTTCTTGGTATCAAGGGATTGGGAGGAGCACTTTCATGATGTTATTCAGACCATTGGTACTCAGTTCACTTTAGATCAAGCACCTCTTTTGTTGGATTGTGGGGGTATTGTTTCGGGATGCTCTCCGTTCAAGTTTGAGAACATGTGGCTGCGGGCGGAGGATTTTCAGGTTCGGGTTGCGGAGTGGTGGGCTTGTGTTGTGCGGGCGGGTTCACCGAGTTTCATTTTGTCCTGCAAATTGTGTAGGTTGAAATCTTCTCTAATCACTTGGAACAAGGAGGTTTTTAGTAATCTGGCATGGAGACGAAATGTGTTGATGACTGAGATTGATGATTTTGATATAGTTGATTTTAGTACAGGTTTAGATGCGGCTAGGAGAGCGCAGTGTTTAGCTGATATTGAGGAGATTGCTATTCAGGAAGAGATTTCGTGGAGACAGAAATCTCGTGCTATTTGGCTCAAAGAAGGGGACCGGAACACGAAGTTCTTTCATCGCTCGTCAAATGAGGACCAACTTTATTGGGAGTCTGTCCATTGATGGTTCCTTATTGTCTTTTGAGGAAGAGCTTCGCCTTGGGATTCCAGCTTACTACCATCAATTGTTTACTAAGAGTCAAAATTGGGGACCGAGTCTTGATGGGCTTAGCTTTGATTCCATTGATGAGGGTGATTGGGACAGGTTGGAGATTCAGTTTACGGATGAGGAGGTTCTTCGGGCTTTGAAGTCGTGTAATGGGGATAGGGCTCCGGGCCCCGATGGTTTCTCTATGCGTTTTCTTTTAAAGTGTTGGCCTATTGTTCGGGATGAGGTAATGGATATTTTTCGTGTTTTTCATAAGGAGGGATGCTTTATGAAGTCTCTTAATGCCACCTTCATTTCCCTCCTCCCAAAAGAGGGGAGGTGAATGACATTAAGGACTTCAGACCCATTAGCCTTGTGGGATGTATTTATAAGCTCATTGCAGAGGTTCTTTCTTCTCGGTTGAGAGGTGTTTTGGATGGGGTTATCTCGGACACTCAGAATGCTTTTGTGGGGGGTCGTCAGATTATGGACTCTGCTATCATTGCTAGTGAGATTGTGGATGCTAGGCTGCTGAGTGGGAAGCCGGGGATTCTGGTGAAGCTGGATGTGGAAAAGGCTTATAATCATGTGCATTAGGGATTCTTACAATATATGCTGGAGAGGATGGGTTTTGGGGAGAGATGGCGCAAGTGGATTGAGTTTTGCATCTCGTCGGCTCGGTTCTCTGTTCTGGTGAATGGTTCGCCTGCAGGTTTTTTCGAGAGCTCCCGTGGGTTGAGGCAGGGGGATCTTCTCTCTCCGTTTCTTTTTCTTGTGGTGATGGAGGCTTTTAGCCGGATGATACGACGGGCGACGGAGTTGGGTTTTATCTCAGGCTTCCGGGTAGGTGATGGGTTCGATCGGCATATGGTTATATCACATTTGCTCTTTGCAGATGATACTCTTGTTTTTTTGTGATGTGGATGTGATTCAGTTACGGTACCTTCGGTGTATTTTGACGTGCTTTTAGGCAATTTCTAGGTTGAAGATCAACACTAGCAAGAGTTCGATGATCCTGGTGGGTGAGGTGGGCAATGTTTCTGTGTTGGCTACGGCTCTTGGTTGTAGAGTTGGTCAGTTACCTGCAGAGTATTTGGGTTTTCTGTTAGGGTCTTCTGGTCAGCGTTTGACTTATTGGGACAAGGTGGTGGAGCGGATGGAGAGGCGGTTGGCGGGTTGGAAGCGGCAGTATCTTTCCAAAAATGGGAGACTCACTTTAGTAAAGAGTACGCTTTCCAATTTACCCACTTAAGTTTATCCCTGTACCGGATCCCTTGCAATGTGGCTCAACGAATTGAGAGGCTTTGGAGACAGTTTTTAGGGGGGGGGGTGTACGGAGAGGTCCTCGATTTCCCTTATGCAGTGGGAGGTGGTGTGTCGGCCCTTTCAAGATGGGGGTTTGGGTATTCGCCGGTTGATTCATTTCAACAAGGTTTTGTTGGGGAAGTGGCTTTGGCATTTTGGTTATGAGAGAAATCGCTTATGGAGGAGAGTGATTGTCGGTCGTTATGGGGATGACAGAGGTGGCTAGTGTTCTAGTGAGGTCCGGACCTGTCGAGGGGTGGGTGTGGAAGGATATCCGGCGTGGATGGGATTCCTTTGCTCCTTTCTCCAGGTTCAAGGTGGGTGATGGCTGACATATTTGTTTTTGGACGGATTGGTGGTGTGGCGAGAGTTCATTTGCCTCCTCATTCCCTCAGCTCTATAGGATTGGGCGTGACCGTTATGCTTCTATTGCCGACTGTTATCACCTTAATACCGGTAAGCTTGTGTGGGATGTCTTGTTCGTGCGTCCTTTCAAGGACTGGGAGTTAGAGGAGGTCGTTGGTCTGTTGGAGCTTTTGTACTCTTAGGTTGTGGGCGTCGGGCATGATGCTTTGATTTGGAATCATTCCCTTTCGCGGCGCTTTTCGGTTTCTTCTTTCTTTCGTTCACTTTCGCCTAGCTAGGTGGAAGAGAATTTTCCTTGGAAGGCGGTCTGGCGCTCTAAAACCCCTTTCAAGGTGGTTTTTTTCTCTTGGTCGGTTACTTAGGGCCGCATTCTCACTTTGGATGTGCTGAGACAGCGGGGCGTTATTGTGGTCAATCGGTGTTTTTTGTGCAAGGAGGGGAAATTCGTTGATCACCTCCTTTTGTATTGCCCGGTGGCCCATGATTGTTGGTGTCTTCTCTTTGCCCTTTTTTGTATATTGTGGGTAATGTCGGTGTCAGTTGGGGCCGCATTTTCGCTCTTTTTAGAGGGTGGCTCCCTTTGCCTTTGGTGGGGTATTTGGTTGGAGCGGAATAGACGATGCTTTGAGAGTGTTGAGTCCCATTTAGGAATTGTAAAAAATAAATATATTCAAGAGAGATAAAAGAAGAAGAGAATAAAAGAATTATATTTATTCAGTCTATTACAATAGAAGACATGATATGTATAAATAAGAGAAAATTGGAGTGGAGAACAAGCGAAGATAAAATAAACAATTAAGGTGTGACGGCTAAAAATCTTAATCCTAGTCTAAACATAGGTTGGCCTATCTATTGGTCAAAACCCTAATTTATTATAACAATATAATAGTAATATTCTTCAACAACCCCCCTCAAGTTGGATACGGAGATCTTAGCTTGTACAACTTGAAACCGAAAACGATGTCTGGAATACGAGACGAGTAAATCCGAAGATCAAAGACAAGTTGATCCAAATATCCAACACAAGTTGATCCGAAAAATTGAAACGAGTTGACCCGAATATCCAAATTGATACGAAGATCCTAGACGAGTTGATTCGAAGATCCAAAACGAATTGATCCGAATATTTGAGACAAGTTGATCCGAAGATCCAAAACAAGATGATCCAAAGATCTAAAACGAGTTGATCCAAATATCCAAAACAAGATAATCCAAAGATCCAAGACAAGTTGATCCGAAAATCCAAAACGAGTTGTGGTGGGATATAAGACAAATCTCACCTATATATATAAATATCTTAATTAAAGATCGCCGCCGGGAATGGGAGATGGAGTACCATCCCCGGCAGAGACGATGATCAGTGGAAAGCACTACCAAGAATTGGTAGGCTCTGATACCATGTAAAAAATAAATATATTCAAGAGAGATAAAAGAAGAAGAGAATAAAAGAATTATATTTATTCAGTCTATTACAATAGAAGACATGATATGTATAAATAAGAGAAAATTGGAGTGGAGAACAAGCGAAGATAAAATAGACAATTAGGTTGTAATGGCTAAAAACCCTAATCTTAGTCTAAACATAGGTGGGCCTATCTATTGACCAAAACCCTAATTTATTATAACAATATAATAGTAATATTCTTCAACAGAGACCTTCAAAGATTTCTTTATTTCAAATTTGTTTTATTGGGTGGAGGGTTGTTATTGTATTTCCATTGATGAGAAGCTAGAGTTTTTGGACTCGCTTGGCTCTTAGGGCTTTGCCTTTTAGTTTATGGAATGCGCTCCCGCTTGAGTGCTTTTTATATTCATACTTACTTATCAAAAAAATATATATATGCAATATCATTCGTATTAATGTGAAATATTGTTCAAAAGTGTAGAGTTCGTGTATCATGTTTGGTATTCCTATTTCTGTATCCTCCAAATTTATTCCTCTTAGTTCTTGGCCATCTAACCTAATTTTCTCTCTCTTCTGGTAGATTTCTGTGGAAATGAACAATGTTCACGACGAACTGAACAAAAAAATATCAGAAGTAAGACGATTGCAGATGGAGTTGAAACAAAAGCAGGATACCAAAACTGACAATGGTGTGGATGATTTGAAAAAAGTAATTGCAACCATAGAAAGAGAAAATAGTACTCTAAAGGTTGATATCTTGCGCCATCATATATTTGATTTTAATATATATTTTTTCCCTTTTTCCTATTGTCTTGAGCTTGTCACTCCCAATTAGTTGGGGAAATTGTTTTTGCTGCCTGCCCTTTTGTTAATACATTCTCCGCCTTGAACAACATTGTTGAAGAATCTCGTGTCTTGAACTTGCTTTAATTTATTTCATCATCTGCGGCAGATGGAGAAGGACGAACTTCAGGCTGCGTTGGAAGTTGCAACAAAGTCTTCAGCCCAAAAGCAGACAACTAATTTAGATGAGGTGAGTTTTTACAGTTTCCGCAAACTGTCTCAACTAAGATTAAAGCTCCCAACTGTTTGGAGTTATCTATAAGAATCCTGCTCTTCCATATTTGTACAGTTGCCTAACTTGGTCAAACTATGTGTAGTTGTGTCTTTCTAAATAAAGATAACTATCTCATGCTGCATGGATTTTGGTCTTCTCCTTCTCCTAGCATTAGACTGTCTTCTTCTTCTTCTTCTTGATAAATAATTGTATTTTGAATTATAAGATGTGCTCTCTTGGTGTGTACTGATGTATTTTACATATCTCAGATCTGAATGTTGTGTGACCTGCACAGATACTTGACCCGTTTAGATGATTCCATAAATCTATATCAAGTGCACCAACTTTTTCTAGGTTTAAATTTCATTTTCTTTCCCATCCACAGATTACACTAAAATGGTTAACTGCCTTGTTTAATCCAAACTCAAGAAAGTTGAAACAACACAGTTTAGTGTTATTAAAAAATTGTAGTTTTCAATATTTGTTGCAGTCTGATTGGCAACTTGAATATGGACTCCGTGACTGTCATGCTGATTGAGTTGTAAGTTTGTGGCTTCCGTATTTTGAGCGGGTAAATAACTAGCTAATAAGCTAGTTAGCTACCTGTTAGAAGTTTTCCCTTCTTTGACCTAAAATTTGTTAATATTTCCCAAACTTAATTTCTAGCAAGCAAATATTAAAGTCCGAGAAAATATTTCATTATTGTGAATTCGTGGTATATATCCTTAATTATTTTCTTTTTTCTCTCTTGTTTTTCTTTTCCAGTCAATTTACTTTTGCTTGTTGTCCTTGGTATAATGTTTCCCCTTTTTGATAAGTTTTTTTTTTTTTTTTTGTGATAAGTCTAAGTAACATCATGCTTTGCTTGTTAAAGATTTGTCACTTCTGTAGTTTCATTGTGTGAAAGATCAATGATGTGTAGTGGTTTCTTCTTTATTTAAATATGAATATATCTTTTTTATGGGAAGGTACAGTCCTTGGGAAATTTGCCTCAGAAAGAAGAATTAGAGTTATCTCTGCTGAAGCTGGAGAAAGATTTGAAGGAAACACGCCGAGAAAGGGACAAAGCATTACAAGAACTGAATCGCCTTAAGCAGCATTTACTAGATAAGGTATTATATCCTAACTTCCCTCTTTTCTTTTGGTTGAACTGACAACTCTTTTATGGCATGTCCAGTCAGTTGATTAGCTATGTGCAGTATGGTGCTGGGTTATCCTGTGGTCATATCTGATGTGTTGCTGGTTTATACTATGCATATTGTGAGGGGCGGGTGACTCTATGCACCCTTTCCAAAATTGTCATCTTTTTTCTTGTCCAATGGTGGGCCCTGACCTCATATGCGCTGGAAGTTGCAGTACACTATCAATTAATTAGAGTTGGGATTTCCGTGATCCACTTATAGATATAACACTAAACATATGTCTATGAATTTTTCTATTCCTTCCCAGCCCAGCCGCCCCTCCCCCCTAGCGGCCTACCAGACCATAAATAATTATGTTCTGCATTCAGAATTTAGTTCTTTAAGGTTTTGAATGTCACTTGTTTTTTAGTATATAATTTTTTTGCAATTTATGTATTTGAAATCTGATATATTCTGGCACATGCTTTAGAATTTGAAGTCATAAAAGGGCAGTGATGTGGCTTTTCCCTGTCACTAATTTGTGTATGAGATTATCGTGTTGGACACAGCTAATGGGCTTTAAGGCCTGGTGATACCCTCTTAGCCTTAGTTGTTTCTACCATCACTGTTAATTTCTATTCATATGGTAGATTGTTGGTGGATCCAGGACTCTCTACATCTCAAATAAAACCAATCTTTCAAACTTTCTGCAGTCAAAATTGAAGATGGTTTCTCTTGCTGCAATATTATCTAGGAATCTGAAGAAGCAGAAAAAATGGATGAGGACAGCAAGATCATTGAAGAACTACGAGAAAATAATGAATATCTGAAGGCTCAAATATTATTTTTGGAGAAATCTCTGAAGCAAGCAAGTGCAAGTCAGGAGGAAGTTAAGATAAATAACAACAATGAGCTTCAGAAGTCTAGGGAAATAATCAATGACCTGAATAAAAGAATGGCAAGCTGTATGAACACAATAAATGCCAAAGAAGTTGAGCTACTGAATCTCCAAACTGCTCTTGGCCAGTACTATGCTGAAATGGAAGCCAAGGT
Organism: Cornus suecica; assembly: GCA_963922005.1. NCBI lineage: Eukaryota > Viridiplantae > Streptophyta > Magnoliopsida > Cornales > Cornaceae > Cornus > Cornus suecica. Next base: position 11,721,384 of record OY998240.1, read on the forward strand.
AAAATTTCTCTTGTTTTACTTGCTTTAGTAAAAATAGTAAGCAAGCATACTAAGAACCATGCAGTATCTAGATTATGACATTTATGATCTATGCGTGCGTGTGCTTAGGAGCGTTTGGATGGAGATTTGGCTCTGGCGAGAGAAGAAACAACTAAACTAGCTGAACTTTTGAAGGTATGATTCTCATCCCATTTATCGTTGTTAGGATTTCAATTTATGAACTCTAGCAAGTATCTTGTAATTTAAGCATTATATATTTGTCTTTTGTACAAGTAAAAGAGAGATACACAGAGAAGTCTTTCTTATTATTCAATGGGATTTTGTATCTGATTAATTGTTATCTAACCTGATGCGAAATTAGAACTTTAGAAGGCATTCAGCATTTTAAAATTTTGGTGGGAGAAGACTGTTTCTTTGCTGCTGTCGTATTCAGCACTTCTTTCATCTGATTTACTGATTATTTTAGTTCGCATGTTGCAAAAGAAATTGTGTTACACACTCCAATTATTTTGTTGAATGACTTGAATTGTTGTAGTGTGATCTTCTTGAAACTTATACTGTCGGATCTTTCCGATATGGCATTGTTTTTTACAAGTACTACGTCAGTTTTCTCCCCCAATTTTATCGTGCATAAAATGTATCTATTCTTTCACCAGGATGCAAATCAAAAGGCTGAGATATCAAACCGGGAAAAGGAAGAAATTTTGGAAAAGCTTTCGCAAGCTGAAAGGATGCTAACAGAAGGGAAAAACAGAGCGAATAAGCTTGAGGAAGCCAATGTCAAACTACGTAATGCTCTTGAACAGAGCATGACAAGACTTAATAGGATGTCAATGGATTCTGATTACTTTGTTGACAGGTTTGTCTTTTTGAATTTGAAAAAAAAAAAAAGTTCTTTTTTTTTTTGGTTTTAAAATCAATAGAATGGGTCCAAAATTTCTGCCCAAGAGTCCGAACCCAGGCTGTAATTGCACATGCTCTTACATGTGGCAATCCCCAATTTCGATTATTGACTTTTGCTGCATCTGGTATTTTGTTTCTATTTTTGATGTAATCGACGCACATGAGAATGTGGTTGCATTACCTTGCCATCATCCTTTAAGAAATGGTTAGTACATGGTTTTGATGAAGATGTCTGGCATTGCTTTTGGCAGGCGCATTGTGATCAAATTGTTGGTGACCTACTTTCAGAGAAACCACAGTAAAGAGGTACAATTTGGCACGCACATAAATTAACATCACACTATTGATTCCTTGAAAAGTAAATAATAGTTTACACCTTCTGCACGTGTCATAAGATAATTATTGGCAACCCAGTCTCGAGCTTGGTTCAATTACATCTTGAAAAGTAGGTAATAGGCTTTCTCTTTTGCACAGGTCATGAGATAATCATGTGCAATCTAGTCTCAAGCTTGGTCTCGTTTATATCATTAGCATTCCTGAGTTAGCTTCTGTGTTCATATTAATCTGAATCTGTTGCTCAGCTTTAAAAGTGAACTACCTTGTAACCTTTTCCCAACTATTTGGAGTCCGCAACACTCTTCCAAAATTCTATTTATTTATGGCTGTAACACCAGAAAAAATCACACTTACCGAAAGACAGAAAAGACCACACACCAAAAAATTTGTTCTCTATCATTTTCGTTCTCCTCGAAAACCAATGAGCTCCAAAATGTCAAGCTTGACTCCTTTACCTTATGAGCGATCTGAACAGAGCTGCTCACACTCAGTCCAATCGGAAGTCTAAATTATATGATCTAGTCAAAGGATGATCATTAGCTTATTTAGACGAGTTCTAGCTGAACTGCGTAGTATTAATATTGTTGATAAGAGTCATTCCAAGGTAAACCTGTTAATTATTCATCAATGGTGTGCAAATGAGAAAAGGAAAAAGGAAAAAAAAATTATATACAGACGAACAAAGTGGTTAAACAAAGACTGTACAAACTAACAACTACCTCAAGGGCTAAGGCCCTAAGAAATACTCCAGAGTTGTGGAATCCCTTTGATCTAAAGCAAGAAAAAATATCGCAGTTGACCAGTTTTGTTCTGGTTTCCTAGTGATCTCTATATTAGTGTGCATGGAAGACAACCATACAATAACTACTTTTGGTATCCCCATTCTGACTGAAATAGCTAATTCCCCAAATTTTCTGTTTAACCTGCTCGTGCACTGATTTATGTATCCACGCCAACAGGTTCTGGACCTTATGGTTCGTATGCTGGGATTCTCTGACGAAGACAAACAGAGGATAGGTGTTGCTCAGCAAGGTGGAGGTAAAGGTGTAGTACGGGGTGTCTTGGGTCTACCAGGTCGTCTAGTTGGTGGCATCTTGGGTGGAAGTTCTCCAGGAGGTTTTTCAAAAGGGGCATCTGAAGACTCGGTAATCTTTAGTATTTAATAAACATAAGTTTCTTCAAATATGCATTCCCCTCTTATTAGTTGTTCGGATCTGACACTCATAATCTGGTGCATATAAAACACTTGTCATGTTCTTGTTTTTGGACCAATGAGCTGAAAGATGTCTAGGCCAAACCTGATTCTGATCAATATATTCATGCCAATGTCCAGCAGTCTACCGTTCCCCAGTCCCCTCGTTTATGGATCATACCAGATGATCATTGCAGGTTTTGGACGGTGACTAGGTTTTATAACTAATTATGGTAGATTGTTTTTACTACTTACCTATCCAAAGTAATAATATGATAGATTAGCTTTTACACTATAATAGTGAGGTTAAGAAATGTTCCTTTAGTTCTGTTGTTTATGTTATGCACCAGCATTCAGGTCTTTGGATTTTCGGAATTGGTTATTTCCTCTACCATGTATCCAATTTCTGCAACTAGTCTTTCCGATCATCTTCATCATCTCCTTTATATTTCAGGCAGTCTGGTGTCAGCTATATGTTTCCTACTTCACTACTCACTTTTTCTGGTGCTTATAGTGACTTCCATGGGAAAAGAGGCACTAAAGAACTAAAACAACACTTAGAAATCTGATCATACTTTGCATCCACTCACACGATCAAACCTTCACTGAAATGTTTATAAGCACATTTCTAATATATGCAAGCTATCTTCCAGTCATTTGCAGATCTGTGGGTCGATTTCCTTCTCAAAGAAGAAGAGAGGGAGAGGAGGGAATCTGCAGAAGCATCCAGCGGATCCAATGAAAGTCAACAAGGATCAAGTTCAGACCCTGGTACTGCTTCACCTCTACAGAACCACATGGGGAACGCTGCTAACTCTGCTACTGGTTTCTCAAGATCAAACTCCCAGTACCGAGACTCTTCTGAATTTTCAACACTTCCTCTCGATTCCACAGAGAGCAGTTCTCGGATATCAAGGTTGCTTCCGAAATACTGAAAACATTTTGATCTGTAATTAATAGAAGGTACAGGTAATTTGTTGATGTTGTAGTCGTGCAATTCTTTGATATGTTATTTAATACAGTTATTGAAATGAGAAGGATTTTTTTGTGTCAACTAACTGTTATTGTTGCCCATACGGATGGCACTGAACTTGAAGAGGCGAAAGCAATCTAACAATATGAACCACTTAACCTGCAAACCTCCTCCCTGATTATCAATACGGCATTCGAACGCAGTCTCACATATTTGAAGATTACAATTCCCAAATTCAGGCTCAAACACTGAGAATGTGTCAATTACATGTCACACACCAGTATGTGTCCGACACGTCCAAAATATTTGTTTTATTTAATACTTCTATTTTATTCTTAAGAGTACAATAATTTTTTTATATAATATAATTTTTAAAATAATAATATAACAAATGGAATCATTGAGATAATTTTTGACAAATGTCCAATAAAAAATATTACTCATTCCATACCCATATCGGACTCATTCATATCTGACTAATATGCGTAGGGCATAGATACTTCACTTTTGAAAAGTCCCGGCATTAGTGCGGTCAAAACAAGAAAAATAGACTGCAAACAATTTGACTAATGTAACAACCGCTTATAAGGGCACCAAATTAACATCACATTCCTGCATGCAGAGCTAACAATGCCTTAATGCTGCGTTTGGTACACATGGAATGAAGGTGAGAAATGTTGTGTTTGATACGCATGAAATGAAAGTGAGAATGGAATGAGAATGAGAATGACCATTGTCATTCTATTGTTTGCTTAGAATAGTACAAAATAGATAATTAGATAAAAAAATTAGTGTTGTTAGAGAATGAAATGTCCATTCCATAGGTCCACTAATGGAATGAATTTTCATTCTCGGGAATGAAATTTTATTTCAAGAGAATGCTCATTCTCCTTCTACAGAACATACCAAACTAAATAATTACTAGAATTACTAGAATAAGCATTCCATTCCATTCATGCGTACCAAACGCAGCATAACAGTTATCCAAACACTATATTGACAACTGTCACACTGGAAACCCAAAATTCATCCGGATTGAAAACCCAACCACGAGAAACATCAAAAACAAGATGAAAAAGGCAAATACATATATGGAGCAAAAATGAAATCCAGAAAACTAGGGGCCATTCAACTGTGTACCCAATACGAAACCTATAACAATGTCATTACAGAATCAGATGCAGTTAACATGCAGGCAAACACCGCCTTTCATTGTGATGTAAGCGAATTATATAGGACTTCCATACTGTAAAGGAGGATACCAAAATTCATCCAAATTAAGAACCCAACCACTAGAAACATCAGAAACAAGACTGAAAACTAGGGTTCCGGCAAACATAGATAAGCACATATCCATCCTAAGAATTCATGACCACACAATTGTCTAGACCTTTTTCTTGTCTTTCAATGGCCCTCTTGGAATCTTACTCAGAACCTTGGCGTCAAATACTGCATACTGCTTCTTCATTTCAATATTTGCCTTCTCTGCAAAGTGATCAACTTGGTCCTCGTACTTCTCATACAAAACAGGCACGGTATGAAGCAATACAAAAGCTGTTCCATTAAAAATTATGATCATCAAAACATAGTACGTCGAGAGTAAAGATCTATTTTATCCAATCTAAAGAAGAAGAAAAAATCACAAAAATTTACTGTCATTACTTATATAGAATAGTGTCAAGAAATTGCACCAATTCCCCACGATTGACAGAACCCACAGACCAGCAATAACCTAAAAATCAAAGCACAATTCCTTAGAAATTTATAAACCAAATCATAATTATGTAAAGGCTAATGTACCTCACAAGTGCAATGTTAGTGACATCTGGGAAAATTTGAAATTAGCAGAAATTTCGAAATTTTGCAAAAATGTCCATAAAAAGGTAATAACAGCTCTTCAGTGTCACGAGTTGGAAACTGCATCACCTCAAACCCCTACATACTAAAACCAGCATGTTTGGAAACAGTTACGACAGAGTATACTAATGTAGTCTCCAATCTCAATGACACATCCAAGTTAATTGTTATACTCAATGATACAGAGTATACTAATATTGTAGCATTCTGTACACTACCAACAGAATGATGACTAGCAAAGCGAAAAAGTAATTAAAAAAGTACATAACAATGACATACAGTTAGAAACTTCTTCAAATCTCTTCCAGATGCAATGTCACGCAACACAGCAAAAGCTCGGTTAATTTCAATCCTCAGTGCAGATGCAACCTGCAGGACCGGTTCCTCTGGAAGATGGACCTCAGGAATATGTGGAGCGGACCTGCAAAGACTTTAGTTAGCCTCTGAATTAAGAACAACAATAAATGGAACCAAGATCTTAACAAACTTTCAAGCATAGAACTAGCAATGTACTGAAACCTACTTGTTAATGAATGTTGTAGCATTGGACCACAAGAACAAGACTGCAAGAGACAATATTAAAATGTGACAAACAAGAGAGAGCAGGTGGTATTCAAGCAATTCAAAAAGAACCCAGATTGCAGTGGCTCCTCCGAGTACACTAGAAGATATCTTCTTGTTCCTCCATAAGAATACATCAGCAGCTGCACCAAATGAGTAATGCTTGTATTATAGGATGGTAATATGATAATCCAAAATTAAGGGAATTTCAAAAGGTTACTCTACTGTTGTCAAGTTAATTTTAATTCACAGTAATTACAAGGAAACCAGAGAAGAACAAAAGGGGAGGAAAACGATACTGAATAATGAATGCTGTGTACTCCAACTATAAAAATACAAATGCTCTACCCATTAAATTCAGCATGTGCTAATGACAAGTCTACTTTCCGGTTCACTTAAAAACTATCGGGGTCTATTTGGTTGCACAGATTTGGAATTGCATTGGAGTTGAAATTTCATAGTATTTCAATTCCACAAATGCAATTCCAAATACATTGTTTGGATGTGTCTTGGAATTCAAATATAATTGGATTTCAATCACAAACCCAATTTGAATGTAAATTATCATAATTTAAAAAATCAAATTAGATAATATAGATAAATAAATATATATATATATATATATATGTATAAGTATACAAGTATAGGTATGAATATATATGTGTATGTATGTGTCTATATACACGTGTATGTGTGTGTGTGTGTGTATATACATGTATGTATGTGGTTGTGTATATATGTAATGTCCCACATCGCACAGGTAGAGGTCTGGGGATGTGCTTATACATGTAGTGTTGTCTCCAATTGGTATGAGGCATTTTGGGAGGAGCCCAAGAACAAAACCGTGCGGGCTAGGCCCAGAACGGACAATATCATACCAAGTGTTGGAGCGGGGTGTTACAATAGGTATCAGAGCTAGAGCCCGGCCGGAATTAAGTGTGGGAGCATGCACATCACCCGTGGGTCGCTAGCGAGGACACTGGGTCCAAAGGGGGGTGATTGTGATGTCCCACATCGCCCGGGTAGAGGTCTGGGGATGTGCTTATATATGCAGTGTTGTCTCCAATTGGTATGGGGCCTTTTGGGAGAAGCCCAAGAGCAAAACCGTGCGGGCTGGGCCCAGAGCGGACAATATCATACCACGTGCTGGAGCGGGCGACCCACGGGTGATGTGCATGATTGTGATGTCCCACATCGCCCGGGTAGAGGTATGGGGATATGCTTATATGTGCAGTGTTGTCTCCAATTGGTATGGGGCCTTTTGGGAGGAACTCAAGAGCAAAACCGTGGGGGTTGGGCCCAAAGCGGACAATATCATACCAAGTGTTGGAGCGGGGTGTTACAATTGGTATCAGAGCCAGAGCCCGGCCGGAATTAAGTGTGGGAGCATGCACATCACCCGTGGGTCGCTAGCGAGGACGCTGGGTCCAAAGGGGGGTGATTGTGATGTCCCACATCGCCCGGATAAAGGTCTGGGGATGTGCTTATATGTGCAGTGTTGTCTCCAATTGATATGAGGCCTTTGGAAGGAGCCTAAGAGCAAACCGTGCGGGTTGGGCCCAGAGCGGACAATATCATACCAAGTGTTGAAGCGGGGTGTTACAATTGGTATCAGAGCCAGAGCCCGACCGAAATCAAGTGTGGGAGCATGCACATCACCTCTGGGTCGCCAGCGAGGACGCTGGGTCCCAAGGGGGGGTGATTGTGATGTCCCACATCGCCCAGGTAGAGGTCTGGGGATGTGCTTATATGTGCAATGTTGTCTCCAATTGGTATGAGGCCTTTTGGGAGGAGCCCAAGAGCAAAATCATGTGGGTTGGGCCCAGAGCGGACAATATCATACCAAGTGTTTGAACGGGGTGTTACAATTTGTATCAGAGCCAGAGCCCGGCCGGAATTAAGTGTGGGAGCATGCACATCACCCGTGGGTCGCCAGCGAGGACGCTGGGTCCCAAGGGGGGGTGATTGTGATGTCCCACATCGCCCGGATAGAAGTCTGGGGATGTGCTTATAAGTGTAATGTTGTCTCCAATTGGTATGAGGCCTTTTGGGAGGAGCCTAAAAGCAAAACCGTGCAGATTGGGGCCAGAACGGACAATATCATACCAAGTGTTGGAGCGGGGTGTTACAATATATGTGTGAGTTTATATGTATATGTTTATGTGTGTGTGTGACTATATAAATATGTGTATTCATATTTATATATATATGCCCCCATGAGTATATATATATGCATACGTATATATATGTGAACGTGTGTATATATATAGGCGTATATATATAAGTATTTATGTATATATATGTATGCATGTTTATGGTGGTAAAAAAAATATTCTTAGAGAGAGAGTATTTAATATGTCAAGGTTTGGAAAATATGTGAAATTGGATATCACTCTTCCTCCTTGTGGAATTAGAGTCTTTGGAATTGCATTTCGATTCTAATTCCAAAATATTTTGTTATATCCAAATAATAGATTTGGAATTGGTGCCCCCAATTCCAATTTCAAGACTTCAATTTCATGTTCCCAAACGGACCCTCACTGCAATTTATTCTCTTGCTCTTGTCTTTCCCACACAGAATCAAGTTCTTCCTAACCAATATGATCAGCACCCCTATTGTTATTTTGTTCAAAACCTGGAAACTCAACAAGCTAAAGGCTGAGATAATCCCAAGCAACTAACTCCTCAATACCATTTAACACGGGGTACAAATCATCTCCTCACATTTACCTAGTTGGAATTAGAGTCTTTGGAATTGCATTTCGATTTCAATTCCAAAATATTTTGTTATATCCAAATAATGGATTTGGAATTGGGGGCCAATTCCAATTATATGGCTTCAATTCCATGCTCCCAAACGGACCCTCACTGCAATTTATTCTCTTGCTCTTGTCTTTCCCACATAGAATCAGGTTCTTCCTAACCAACATGAATCTGTTGATCTACACCCGTGACCTTAGTAGGGTCCTCATCCGGGTGAGTCCTGCCTTGCTGCGTACTCCGTACCACGGTCCTCGCTTGATCCTGGACGTAACTATGCTTTGCCCCCTCATCTGGGTTGTGTTGCCCAGACCCACCGGGAGGTGGGGGAATAGGAACAGCCAAGTGTTGCAGGATCGCCATATTCTACTGGATCAACTAGTTCATGCCTTGATTCAAATCCTGGACTTGTTGCTCTAACACTGCCACACATTCTATGGTGACGCCCTATCAGGCTAGGTCTTGTAAGTATGGTGGGTGAAGATACATGTGGTGAAGCAAGTGAAGAATGGTATATGGGTATGCTTGAAGTAACCTGCAAAATAATATAGCCGTTTATATACCTGTTGATGCCTGCAAATGAAGACACACGTGCCTGACTTTGTAATCTGTTGCATTCTACCTGTGCGTGACAAGTGTCTCATCTTATCCATACACCATGTGACATAATGTGGATGACATAAGTTGCATGTACCTGTTTGACATAAGGTAGATGACATAATCTTCTTGTACCTGTGTGACATAAGGTAGACTACATAAGCTGCCTGTACGCGTAAGCCTGCATAAGTTGCATGCTGCCAGCACCCAAAGGTTGCCTGTACCTATGGGAGTAACCCATTCATACTCCCTGTACATTTGGGAGGGAATGACATAAGCCTCCTGTAGCAATGACCCTGTAATCCGGGGCCTTTCGGCAATTTTCACAACTTGTTGAGGCTACTCCGTAATTTTCGCAACTAGCGGGGGTCTTTCAGCAATTCTCACAATTTGCAGGGGCTTTTCCGTAATTTTCGCAACTTGAGGGGGCCTTTTGGCAATTTCCCAAATTTTCAAGGGAAAACACCATTTAAAACAAATTTTTGATGTTGAGGAGTCTTGAACTCAGGACCCCAACATCAACTCCTAGCCTTCCACCAATTGGGCTACTTATCACTTGTGCTAAATGTTCATGTGCTATACAAATGTATAGTAGCTGAGCTCTCTACATATAACAGAAAAAAAAAAGGAAAAGAGAAGAAAGATAGGACAAAATTCTACTGTGTTCCCAACTCAAGGCAAGTTAATATGGGAACAAGGGGCAACTGATAGGGATCATATCTCAATGGGTAACGATAATCCCGAATTGGGATAAAGATGAACCCAACATAAGGTTAGACATATAGTTAATCCTTATCTGGGACGTAATGGAGAAGTCACGGGAAGTAGCTCCCGACTTGGGCACCACGACCCAAACACCCTATAAAAGGGAACGACGGTCAACCTAACAGGTACGCAATAAATTGCACCCATTAAACTCTCTCTCTCGATTCCTTCCCCAATCAGTATACTAACTTAATCGTTGGAGCTTCTTAGGCCGGTACCACCACCGGTGCTTTGCATGTTTACTTCCCAGGTGGTTGCGACGTCATTCCGGGCATCATCAAGATCGTCAAGCCCCTTTAAAGCTGTAACCAAATGGCACTACCCCATTATGTTTGTTTGGGTTCCAAAGTAAGTAATCAGTTATATTACACTACAAATAGCTACATTAGGCGCTAAATAATGAATTTTCAACAGCTCTCAATTTTAATTCCTAATCTTCTCCACTATATTTTAGTAATAAACCAGTGAAGCCTAATAAGTTAACAAGCTTCAGGAACAACACATCAAATAAATCCACCAGATTAACACAACGAAGGGCAATTTAATTCTAAAGATATAAAACTCAAACTTCTAAAAGCATCAATTCTTCTAGTCTCACTTCATCTTACTATAAATCCACAATTAAGTCGCCACTCTGCATTTTGTAGCCATACACACATATATGTGTGTGTGTATATAGAGAGAGAGATATAAGTCAGTTTTTGTTCGCAATTTCGACAGATCTATACCCACTAATCCACTACAATACTTAACATTCTGAATAAAGTAGTAGCCGAATCGTACCATAATCAAAACCACAGGAACTGTATCAAATTACGACTATCATATA